>JASANH010000118.1:0-126326 GCA_030248295.1 Mesodorylaimus sp. YZB2_4
AGAAGGACGCCAGTGTATTCCCAATCTTATGCAATAACTACAGGCTGCCGCCAAATATTTTGCTAGAATGGGGCCATTCCACGTATTCCCAATCTTATACAATAACTACAGGCTACCGTCACACATATTGTTACCAGTGAGCCATTCCACGTATTCTCAATCTAATGCAATAACTAGAGGCTGCCGTCACACATATTGTTAGCAGTGAGCCATCCCACGTATTCTCAATCTTATGCAATAACTACAGGCTGCCGCAAAACATATTGTTAGAAGGACGCCATTCCACGTATTTCCAATCTCATGCAATAACTACAGGCTGCCGCCAAACATATTGTTAGAAGTGGGCCATTCCACGTATCCCCAATCTTATGCAATAACTACAGGCTACCGTTAAACGTATTGTTAGGAGGGGGCCCATCCGGGAGTATGTAGAATGACCCCCTTCTAACAATATGTTCGGCGGCAGCCTGTAGTTATTGCATAGAATTGGGAATACGTGAAATGGCCTGCTTCTAAGAATATATTCGGCGGCAGCCTGTAGTTATTGCATAAGATTGGGAATACATGAGAAGGCCCCCTTCTAGCAATATGTTTGGCGTCATCATTTACTTATTGCACGAATATGAAAATACGTGGGATGGCTCCCTTCTAACAATGTTTGGCGGTAGCCTGGAGTTATTGCATGAGATTGGGATTACATGGAATGGCCCTCTCCTAACAATATGTTTGGCGGCAGCCTGTAGTTATTGCATAAGATTGGGAAAACGTGGAATGGCCCCCTTCTAACAATATGCTTGGCGTTACCATGCACTTATTGCATAGAAAAGGAAATACGTGGAATGGCCCCCTCTAGCGAGATGTTTAGCGGCAGCCTGTAGTTATTGCATAAGAATGGAAATACGTGGAATGGCCCCCCTCTAACAATATGTTTGGCGGCAGCCTGTAGTTATTGCATAAGAATGTAAAAACGTGAAATGGCCCCTTTCTAGCAGTATGTTTGGCGGCAGCCTGTAGTTTTTGCATAAGAATGGAAATACGTGGAATGGCCCCCTTCTAACAATATGTTTGGCATCACCATGCACCTATCGCATAGAAATGAAAATACGTGAAATAGCCCCCTCCTATTAATATGTTTAGCGGCAGCCTGTAGTTTTTGCATAAGAATGAAAATACGTGGAATGGCCCCCTTCTAACAATATGTTTAGCATCACCATGCACCTATCGCATAGAAATGAAAATACGTGAAATAGCCCCCTCCTATTAATATGTTTGGCGGCAGCCTGTACTTATTGCATGAGAATGGAAATACGTGTAATGGCCCCCTTCCAACAATATGTTTGGCGTCATCATGCACTTATTGCATAGAAATGGAAAAAAGTGGAATGGCGCCCCTCTAGCAATATGTTTGACGTCACCATGCACTTATTGCATAAGGATTGAAAAACGTGGAATGGCCCCCTTCCAGCAATATCTTTGGCGTCACCATGCACGCATTGCATCAGGAGGGAAATACGTGGAATGGCGCCCTTCTAACAATATTTTTGGCTTCACCATGCACTTATTGCATAGAAATGGAAATACGTGGAATGGCCCTCTCTAGCGAGATGTTTAGCGGCAGCCTGTAGTTATTGCATGAAATTGGAAATACGTGGAATGGCCCCCTTCTGACAATATGTTTGGCGTCACCATGCACTCATTGCATAAGGAGGGAAATACGTGGAATGGCGCCCTTCTAACAATATGTTTGGCGTCACCATGCACTTATTGCATAGAAATGGAAATACTTGGAATGGCCCCCTCTAGCGAGATGTTTAGCGGCAGCCTGAAGTTATTGCATAAGAATAAAAATACATGGAATGGCCCACTCCTTGCAGTTTGTTTGGCGGCAGGCTGTAGTTATTGCATGAGAATATAAATACGTGAAATGGCCCCCTTCTAACAATATGTTTGGCGGCAGCCTGTAGTTATTGCATAAGAATGGAAAAACGTGGAATGGCCCCCTTCTAGCAATATGTTTGGCGGCAGCCCGTAGTTTTTGCATAAGAATGGAAAACGTGGATATGTCGTCTTTTAACAATATGTTTGGCGTCACGATGCACCTATTGCATAGAAATGAAAATACATGGAATAGCCCCTCCGAACAATATGTTTGGCGGCAGCCTGTAGGTATTGCATGAGAATGGAAATACGGGTAATGGCCCTTTCCCAACAATATGTTTGGCGTCATCATGCACTTATTGCAAAGAAATGGAAAAAAGTGGAATGGCCCCTCTCTAGCAATATGTTTGGCGGCAGCCTGTAGTGATTGCATGAGAATGGAAACACGTGAAATGGCCTCGTTCTAACAATATGTTCGGCGTCACCATCCACTCATTGCATTGAAATGGAAATACGTGGATATGTCCCCTTTTAACAATATGTTTGGCGTCACGATGCACCTATTGCATAGAAATGAAAATACATGGAATAGCCCCTCCGAACAATATGTTTGGCGGCAGCGTGTAGGTATTGCATGAGAATGGATATACGTGGAATAACTCTCTTCTAACAATATGTTTGGCGGCAGCCTGTAGTTATTGCATAGAAATGGAAATTCGTGGAACGGCCTCCTTCTAGCAATATGTTTCGCGGCAGCCTGTAGTTATCGCATTAGACTAGGAATACGTGGAATGGCCCCCCCCTTCTCACAATATGGTTGGCGGCAGCCTGTAGTTATTGCATAAGAATGGAAATACGTGGAGTGGCCCCCTTCTAACAATATGTTGATCGGCAGCCTGTGGGTATTGCATAGAGATAAAAATTCGTAGAATGGCCTCCTTCTAGCAATATGTTTGGCGGCAGCCTGTAGTTATTGAATGAGAATGGAAATACGTGGAATGGCCCCCTTCCAGCAATATGTTTAGCGGCAGCCTGTGGGTATTGCATAAGAATGGAAATACGTCGAATGGCCACCTTCTAGCAATATGTTTCGCGGCAGCCTGTAGTTATCGCATTAGACTAGGAATACGTGGAATGGCCCCCCCCTTCTCACAATATGGTTGGCGGCAGCCTGTAGTTATTGCATAAGAATGGAAATACGTGGAGTGGCCCCCTTCTAACAATATGTTGATCGGCAGCCTGTGGGTATTGCATAAGAATGGAAATACGTAGAATGGCCACCTTCTAGCAATATGTTTCGCGGCAGCCTGTAGTTATTGCATAAGAATGGAAATACGTGGAATGGCCCACCTCTAGCAATATGTTTGGCGGCAGCCTGTAGTTATCGCATAAGACTAGGAATACGTGGAATGGCCCCTCTTCTCACAATATGGTTGGCGGCAGCCTGTAGTTATTGCATAAGATTGGGAATACATGGAACAGCCCATTTCTAACAAAATGTTAGGCGTCACCATGTACTTATTGCATAGAAATAGAAAGACGTGGAATGGCCTCTTTTCAGCAATATGCTTGGCGGCAGCCTGTAGTTATTGCATGAGAATGGAAATACGTGGAATGGCCCTCTTCAAACAACATGTTTTGCGGCAGCCTGTAGTTTTAGCATAAGGATGGAAATACGTGAAATGGCCCCCTTCTAACAATACGTTTGGCGTCACCACGCACCTATTGCATAAGGATGGGGATACGTGGAATGGCCCCCTTCTAACAATATGTTCGGCGGCAGCCTGTAGTTATTGCATAAGATTGTGAATACGTGAAATGGCCCCCTTTTAAAAATATGTTTAGCGGCAGCCTGTAGTTATTGCATGAGAATGGATATACGTGGAATGGCCTCTTTTCAGCAATATGCTTGGCGGCAGCCTGTAGTTATTGCATGAGAATGGAAAAACGTGGAATGGCCCCCTTCTAACAATATGTTTGGCGGCAGCACGTAGTTATTGCATAAGAATGGAAATACGTGGAATGGCCCCCTTCTAGCAATATGTTTGGCCTCACCCTGTAGTTATTGCATAAAAATGGGAATAAAATGAATGGCCTCCCACTAGCAATAGCACCCTGTATGTAGTTATGCCCAATGAAGGGTAATAAGTTTAATCAGTTAAATAGGTTAGGTAAATAAGTTAAAAGGAATTTATTGACTGAATTATGTGTCTATTGGTGTTGCATGTTGTGCAATTTATAGTAAGCGCAATATTTATCTTATCGTTCGATCCATTTGTGGGCAGACGTAGCTGCTTGTGGAGCAAGTTTTCGAGAGAATAGAATATATTGCGGATTAATAATTCTTTTTGTAGAATATTTTTTTAGTGCAGTAGTTTATCAGGGAATATACGGCAGTTTTGATATTTTTTGGCCTAGTTACCTGCTTGTAAAGCAAGTTCTCCAAGCAGTAGAAAATATTGACGATTATTTAATTATTCTGACGAATTTTTTTTGAAATCCAAGTAGATTTTACTGCTTTTTTTCCTGTAAGATTTTGCAGAATCTTCGGAATTGTTGAGTTGAGTGTGGGATGCTTATGGACGGGGTACGCTTATATAGCAATTTGTTGATGGAATAGAATGTATTGAAGGGAATTGAATTATTCTGAGGATAATTTCGAAATTTAGGAATATTGAGGCAGTTTTCGTTAGTGGGGCATATGAAGGAGTTTTCAGATTTTTTCAGCTGCGTACTTCGGTGTGTGGGGCAGTTTTTTAGGCAATCGAATAAATATAGGGCATGCAAAATTATTCTGGGTTTAGAAGTGGCTTAATTTTTGACTGCGGATTTTTGTAGCTAATTGATCAGCAGGGGAAATTTGACGAGGGGCCGTCCAAAAAGGTCGACCGCAGCCTAGGGGGGGGGGGGGGGGAGGGGGTAATTTTTAGACTTTTGATGACAAAAAACACCTTTTATCTTTACCACTAGTGGGCGTTCAAACCTCCAAAATTTTTTGTCTTCTCTTCTCCTTGGTCGTTCATTCTCGATAATGCAATTTCGGCTTTATCATGACTCTTATTCCCAACTGGAATGGCATCTGATCCTACAGGGAAAAGTTGGGAGGCGATGGCCAAGCTGATTTAGGCGTTGATCCGCCTTTCTGGCCCGCAACTCTGACTGGGAGGCCGAGGTTCCATTCCGACGGAGGACGGCAGTTTAACAGCTTGTAGTTGGCTTTGGACACCTGGCTCCGTGCGACACCACGTTACTGTCAAACGGCGGACACCCACCCAAGGAGCTGAGAATTGGGAAACTGTCTACAAACATCAGTCGGGAAGGTCCCAGCTAAGCCTAAGCCCCTTCTCACCCAGTATGCCCTCGTGTTGAGGTGCTCCCAGTGAAGACACAGGGAATCTGCCATGAGAGCTGGTCACCTCTAGGGATAGGTCGGGATCACCTTTTTCGGGGATCGAGATCAGGGCAAGCCCGATCGAGATCGATTTTTTTTTGTGGTCGAATAGTTTGCACGCATGAAGGAGATGAGTCTATTTTCCAGACTAAAGCACACTTTAGTCATCCAGGTTTCCTATCAGGTCGAGTGTCAGCCATTATAAATAAGCCGAAATTGATGAGTACCGTATTTCTTCGAAATTTTCCCCGCGGGAGAAATTTTTTCAAATGGGTCCCAGACGGGGGAGAATAATCAGAGGGGGGAGGACTTCGAGGAAATACAGTACATTCGCAGTTTCAATTCGCGTCCAGCAAGGTCAGCCTAGGCGAAGTAAAATCAGTGTTGCTATCATTATCGATTTGGGCCCATGTTGCTGTTGCCTCTTCATCGCTATTGCTTCGTGCCAGATAAGATGGATCAGAGTGTACCTGCCATGCTCATGCATATCATAATTATTAGCAGAATCCCGATGCCTCAATGTCAGGATCAGGATTGGGATCCCAACCTATTCCTCACAGCCGCGCTTATCATCTCATGACTGCTGGCCAGCTAATATGTTTGGAAGTCCCGTAGAGAACTGAGCCGGCGCGGCCGAACCCGGACAACTTTTAAAAAAATTCGGGGAAAAGTTGTGGGAAAAGTTTGTGGAGGCGTTTACAAAATAGAAATTCGCTTCATAAATCAACAACGATTTGTCTTCGAAGGAGATGGCATCTTGTCGAGCTCGAGAAAGCGTAAGACGAAACATTTCACAAGACTGCGTTTGGAAGGGTGAGGGGGTCTGGCTGAGGTGGTCGACCATTTTTGAGGGGGGTTCGCGATAAGTGGTTGCATGCGGTCAGGGGGGGGGGGGGAGGGGGGTCAAAAAATCGAGATTTTGTGCGGTCGGCCTTTATGGATGGCCCCCCCCGATCGTACCTTAGGGACAGAGGCTTCGTCCATAGGCGGGGTGAGGGGCCGTATGTTTTGCGTGGGGGCCCTATGGAAAACATGGGGAAGGGAACTTGCGCCGAGTTGGGTGCAGAATTGGGCTCTAACACGCGTGAATATATGCCGACGTGTTTTAGACGAGGTGACGGGCTCATTTGTAGTAGCCGTGCAGACGATAGGAAGGACGTTTTGAAGGTCCATAGATTGATGTCATCTTTTTGTGCTAAGATCTGTGTAATCAGTAATCAGTTGCTCAATTAGTTATTTTGCAATTTTGGAATATTCGGGTGATTTCTTACAAAAATTTTTTGGAGAAATGGATCTGTAATGAGTTAGGGAATTCTGCGGAATGTAGGAAATGTTTATTGGTGATTTTACTTATGGGTCATTATATGCTAAAATCTTTAACTTTTTGTGGAAAACCGAGATGGTTGAGGGACAATTTCAAGCGGGAATGAAATTATTGGTGTTGCGGGTGTAGGCATTTTCGAATTTTCAAATTGGGAAAAGTTTCAGTGGGAACCTGCCAATATAGCAAGACCCCACTAAAAAAAAGGCCCATAAAAAGGACCATGGCCTAGGGCTTAGGAATAGAGAACACAAAGCTGCCACTGTAACGTAGTGCGCTAGCCCCTGTGTGATGACCTAGCCTGACAACGTCACACTCGAATGTTATACGACTTACTAACTGAGCTTGGTGGAGATCACTGATAGGAAACTGTGCGATAACGCCGCAACGTGAATTTTCGACCAATTTGACGAGACATGCGGGACGCAAACAATGATGATCTTCTTTTACTTGTCCAGCGAACATGTATACACATACACTGACTAACGCAAGGATTGCACGCCTTTATATACTGTTCCAGACCCTATCCTTTCTACATACATTAGCATATCTCCCAAATTATCAGAGGTCGTCGATTGTTTAGGCCTAAAAACTGGAAATCGCTAATCACTCCAGGTCTTATGCAAATATACCTATGTGATAAGAATAGCCAGGACGGAT
Organism: Mesodorylaimus sp. YZB2_4; assembly: GCA_030248295.1. Classification (NCBI taxonomy): domain Eukaryota; kingdom Metazoa; phylum Nematoda; class Enoplea; order Dorylaimida; family Dorylaimidae; genus Mesodorylaimus; species Mesodorylaimus sp. YZB2_4. Next base: position 7,251 of record JASANH010000118.1, read on the forward strand.
CCAAAAACTGGTTGTGTTAGGCATCTAATGGTTTATGCGGATGACCTAGATCCCTTGAGGCAAGAACTATAATCACTGCTGAAGTCTGGAGAGGAATTGTCAGAAACGCGCCAAATCCAAAAACTTGTTCAGAAACTTATACGATACTGTGTTGCACCACCAAAAAACCATGCGAAAAATTTCCCCTCGCTCCGAGCTTCTCTATTCCTAAGCCCTGACAAATGGTAGCATTGTGTGTAGCCGCGGGAATGCTAGAGCTTCGTGGGATGTGGTCACTACAGTTAGGTTCTATAACGTGAAATAGCCATATCGCACGAAGCTTGATGTTTGACGCAATAGCTGTGCAACGCAGTCGTTGGCGCACTTGGCATTGGATTCATTGACAGCATTGAGCAGAAAGCATTGAGTATATGTGGTGAGGTTTTCCATAGGCTTGGCCGACAGAAGCACCTATAAACCCCTAGGCTAGCCTGCAGCTAAATTTACTTCATCACACTTGGAAGAGGAAAAGGACACGCGCAGTCGTGTGGTTTCTGTACGAGAAAGGCTGAAGTGGGTGCGATAGGAATTGAACACGTTCGACGATATGGGCACACGACGTCAATGGAGATGGACGACGTTCGACGTCAGTGATCAATATTTTTCGGGTTCGATATTTTGTGTTTCGAGTAGGTTTTCGTGTAAACTGAATGGGAGGTGAAGTCGCAGTAGAGTTCGTATCTCCCACGTATGTAGATATCATATAGTGTAGTGTCGCTATTGTAAATCTTGCTCGCCAGGGCTACGGCCAGAGCACGCGGGAGGATGGGAGGACTGTAATATAATTCTCGTTCAGTGCGGTTGGTCTCAAGATTGCTCTTCTTCACACGCGGTCACGTCAGACAGCAACGTGACACCGCCCAGTATTATGAAACGACCACATCCCAATAACAAATTTTTTTTTCGGCTGTGTGCCTGTTTTTTTTGAGTGCCTCGGAGTCCAAGGTCATGCCACAGTTTTGAACAGAAACAACGCGAAGGAGCTAAGACTCCGTCAAATTTTCTGTCCAGTCACCATTACCTTCAACAGGATCTTTACGTGCCAGCAAAGCCAGAATAGAATACCGAGCGAACAAACAGGTGGTTTCCCGATCACTCGAGGCATGATAGTGTTCGTCAAACCAGTACCCATAGTTCTGTTACCCTACATGGACATGTCATGCGCTCACTAGAAGCCATACTTTAAATATTGTGATTCGGTAATAAGTAAAGTGAAAGTTTTCTCCCGCCATCAGTCAATGGGCACAGTACTGTATGCTCTGATCGTAGTCGATCATCACGTCGCATGTTCGTCATGTTTTCATAGGGCCTGTGATCTTTTAAGACTGTAAATGTTCTTTGTAGTCGTCTCACAGGGCCGAATAAGGTAAGTGAGTCCCGATGTGCCGATATTATTTGAATACAGACTTTACACTTCGCACCATGGTTGGTGGCCCTTGAAGATGTTTTTTCATTTAGTTAGAGCGAGTGCGGCGAGTCTGTGTGTGCGGGTCGCGGTGCTGTCCTCAATTGGTGGGCGATCAAGAATGACAGTCAGCTACAGCGCCGAGGTGGCAACGGCCAAGTTCGCTACGTTCGGTCGTCTCTTGTTGCGATGGAAGGCGAGTGTCTACAAGCTGGTCTACCGCGAAATGTTGATCTACGCGTTCCTGTTCGTCATCGTCGCCGTCATCTACCACGTGGTGCTGAACTGCGAACAACAGAGGTACGTAGATTTATGAAATACGCAACTGTGCATTGGGCAACATTAGTTTGTCGAAATTAAGGCATTTTGACGCCTGGGCCAACTACTGCAAAAGTAGCACGACCATCATCCCGCTCACCTTCGTCATGGGTTTCTACGTCAATTTGGTCATCGATCGGTGGTGGTCCGTTCTAATGGCAATCGGATGGCCTGATCGGTACAGCACAGTGCAGTATGCTGGCCCTTTGAGTCGACTATAACCCTGCGTTTCAGAATATGCTACTACGTCAGCATGTGTGTGCCGTCGGATGAGCCTCAAATGGTACAGTACCGTCGCGCGATCGTCCGCTACGTAAACTTGGCTCAAGTGCTCGTATTGCGCGATGTGAGCACGGCTGCGAAGACGCGGTTCCCGACGTTGGACAAGGTCGTCGCCGATGGATTCATGACGGTTGAAGAGAAGCTGATCTTCGACTCAGTCAAGGGCGAGAATCAGTTGGAGAAGCACAACAAGTACTGGGTGCCGATTCAGTGGGCCGCCAACGTGCTTTGCCGTGCTTACGACCAAAAGGCAGTCAGGGATCCCGTGTCGTTCAATCGAGCCTTCGCCGAGATCATAAAGTTTCGCGATACTCTGGGAATGCTGCTCGCCTACGACTTCATCAGCATACCGCTCTCTTACACGCAGGTAAGTCGGAGTGTAAGGCTGTTCTTTGCCAACTGAATCCATTTTGTTCAGGTTGTCACGCTGGTCGTCTACGTTTACTTCATCGCAGCCCTGATCGGACGCCAAGTGATTAGGAACGTCGCATGCTGCGCATCAGTCGAAATCTGCAGCCAAAACAACACGCTTTTCCTGGAAAATGCACCGCCCGAACCGATCTACCGCATCCAACTCTACGTCCCTATTTTTCCAGCCCTCGAGTTCCTGTTCTACATGGGATGGCTGAAAGTGGCCGAATCGATCATGAACCCGCTTGGATATGACGATGACGACATCGAAATCAACTACATCATCGACCGAAACCTGGCTGTAAGCAGGTTGCAGCTCAGATTGGTAGAGACTCATGGCCTCTTGTTCTCAGGTCAGCTACGGCATCGTGGACTCGTACAAGAACTGCTGCCCGCAGGTCAAGAAGGAGGTCGAGCCCACTCCTGCCGTCACCATGATAAAATCGAGCATTCACCTTGGTTCTGCCGCTCAGTACAGGTATGCGGCCTCTTCACGCGTCTTGCTGTTACTGTACACTTAGCCAGCCTGCTTGTAGTCCGACCGAAAATCCTGACGGAACAAAGAAGCAGCGACGCCGGAAGAGGTTCCTGGGCCGTAAGAACATGGTCACACTCCAACTAGTACAAGCTACAGTACACTCGTACTCGCCTTTTTCAGTTTTGAAGGCTCAAAAAGGCGGCACATTCGAGCCACTTGTCGATGTGAAGGCTGGCAGCTCGCCCGAGTCACTTGCGATTAGTGGTATGCATCTTCTGGACATTATGTTTCCCTTTCATCGAAGCTTGCCTTTTTCAGCTCAACAGAAATCGAAGGATCGTTTGTCCTCGCTGGCGAGTTCTCCAAAATTTGCGCTGAAAACTGTCGGGTCACCGGAACAGACACAAAAATCTGATCAGTCGAGTCGTGCGAAATCTGACGGCAAGTTGTTTCGGTCAGGCGGTCGTCTCACTCGTCCATGAAGAAATCGTGTCGTCGAACGAAGAGGGTTCTGGTTCAATGAGACAAAATGTCAGCAATTTTTGGTCATGTACAGCACACAAGAACCTTTTGTGCCACATTGCGTGTTCGAGAAGTTCCTCGAAATGCGGTCATATCACATGTTTATCCCAGTGTAACTAGCGTATTGGGCATAGAACAGTTCGAGAGGGTGGAAGCTAGCTGTGTGTCTGCTATCTTGCTCAGCCTGTCTCAATGCATACTGCTGCGCCACCAACCTTGCTTTGGATCAAAGATCAAATAGGTCAACACAGAATTCGTGATCTTGAGCACACGGAGCCATGCCCTTTCTGAGAAAACTGCCCAAACCTATGTGCTCCAGCAAAGATTCACAGGCCCAGGTCTAGCCCCTACAGCTCCACGCTCATTTGTACCATGTGCAACCAAGCTTAGCAGACGCTGTGTAGAGGCCCGACTGGCAATCGATACTCTGCACGGAGCCGGACAGAATATGACTGATCAAAGTTGGCGGGGCAAAAACTCCGCCACGAGCAGACAAGTCTTGCGACTACAGAGTACCTGCGGCTGAAACATCAACTCAAAGGCTTGACGCCTCCCATCCAGGGGAAATCGATTATTATCTGCCGCTCGTCTTGGCTTACCAAGCGCCATGGTTTCACATGGCTTCTGACTTCTGGCCGTGTCCAGATCACTTTACGGGCATAATATACTGAACAAAGCATCCTGGACAAAATATACTGAGTCATTTGATACGGAGCAAAGAAATTTGTCAATTAAAATAAGCAAAATATACTGAAAATAATAAGAGCATGTAATACAAAACATGTCAATGAATCAGAAATTGTGATTGCGGGCCAGCCCGCGCAGATAACGAATTAACTGATTGTGGTCGTTCTGAACCCATCTATGATTGTCAAACAGCGGTTCCAGCATCCTTCTTGCGGTATCACGATACTACCGCCTGCCTGGTGGTGGTTGGTTGCTGGCCAGCCAATCGTTTCTCGATATTGAGTTCCTTCAAGCTTCGCTGCTTTAGCAGAGCTTCAATGAATTTCCAAATGCTCATTTTATGCGCGCCCAATAACTACAGAAATCCACGATTCCAGCCTTCGCATGGGTCTTGGCCAAACTTGAAAACAGAGGGCAGAGGTTTATGCAACTAGTGATATTGAACGGAGCACAAGGCATTTGCCAGCTCTTCCATTATAGCATCGGAGCAATTCCACAGTTCGACTGCAGTTTGGGTGACGAACGAGCGTCGCCACGGCGGTGTCCTATCCAAGTGTCTTCAAAACAATCGACCAGTGAATCGATTTCCGTAGCTAGATTGGCGCCTTCTGATACGATTCCGGAGGCTTGGATGACGTGAGCTGTTGGTACGAATGCCAAGGCTGGCAATAGCTTCACTTGAAGGCAAAATCAGCGCCGGTTTGATCCCGTTCTTGTATTCCCAAAGCTTGGACGCGCCGCCAAACTGTTTGATTATGATGAAAGAAGCAGCCTCGTCGTGTCACTTGAGGAGAAGCATTCAGTATATTTTAATTGCTCAGTATATATTTTGCATAGTTTATATCGACAAACTTTTTTGCTAAGCACGAAATGCTTCTGTCAAATGACTCACAGTCAGTATATTTTGAGGCCAGTGTATTTTGCTCAGTATATTTTGTCCAGGATGTTTTGACCGGATACCGTCCGGATCGAATAGCCCGTCGCACGTCAGCTCCTCTGGCACTTGTGACCGAGGGAAAAATCCTGGTGTCAATGGCAGACACGAAATAGGGTCTACAGTATAACTGTCCTGGTTTTACTCACGATCAGTCCCACGGCAGACACTAAATTATACAGCCGCACCCACTTCAATCTACCCTTGCTGTCAGATGATCCTAATGCGCTCGCTACGCAATTGCAACGGCAGCTATTTTCGTAGTGACATTCAGTATATGCAATCAATGCTTTGCGCAGTTGCTGAAATCCAGGACTCACGGCAGAAAGGACTACTGCATTCCGCCCTCTAGGTACCACGACGGACCAGAGGCTAGCTCAAGCCACCACGCCCTCGAACCCGCGCAGTCAGACACTGTGGGTTGATTTTGCGCCTTGCCACACCACGTAGTACCATATTATGTGGTGGACTCTCCCACTGGTGGCAGAACGGGCGCACGCATCGGCTGGAAAGACGGTTCTGATGGACCTGGCAGATCCGCTCTCAGTACGATCCCGACCAGGAATCAGAGACCAGTCAATAAGCACCCACTCCACCTCGATCATGCTCTTGCTCTCGTGATTCGCACCGACTGCGTAAAGTGGGGCGGACCGTCCGCACCTACTCTGATTGAGTCTGATCGCCCACCAGGGTCAATGGAAGGTGCAGAAAAGGTAGCATATAGACGCCTTGCATTGAGGTAAGAGGAGCCTCAAACCAACCACCTTTCTTGCATAGTCCGCCATCACTTTATCACCTCTCACCGAGCCTCCCAGACTCCTTCAAAAAACTATCTTTCAACCGGCAGAAACATCCGCTAGCATACCTCCCCTGTAGTTACTCCGTGTAAGGGCGGGCCTAGTTTTAAAGCCCGCCCTTTCCACATGGGCCTCTTACATTTACAGATCGGCTACGGGTTACACTATCAATAAGTGTTGAATAATTCAGGTCCACCCGATTTTCAACGGGTGAGAAATAGTTGCGAGATTAGCTGTGTTAGAGATACATTAGATTAGAACTCGATAGACGCATATCTTGTTCTGCTGAATTGTAACAAATGTCGTTATCGCTTCTAAATACGTATGACTCATCGGATAACAGCGATGTCGAAGATTCAGCAACTACCGACGATACTTTAGACCAGGACCACGAAACAAAACAAAAGATTCATACAGAAGGAAAAAACTTTTTCATAGGTGGATCCGATTCCGATGATGCATCGAGCTCACGATCAGAAGATTCAAGCCATGATCATGAAACTATTCAAACGTAAGCACTAATCTATTTCCTATTTAGTAACCATTTACAAAATTCTTTCTTTTTAGCCCATCAAAAACAGTTCTTCCTCGTCCATTCGACAATTTCGAAACGGCCGGTTCTGAAATTTCTTCCGTCAGCGTTTTTCGCAATCCTTATTTGGAAGCCGAGCGTGCCGGAACCGTTTTATTGGAAAAACACGTTAAACTAAGCGAAACGGCTTATAGCGAACGAGAACAAGCCAAACATCGATTTAAGAAATCCTCTTTGCCATGCCGCCAGTTCAAGCGTGGTCGTTGTCGAATGGGTGACAAATGCCGATTCTCGCACTCTATCGTCCCGCCATCTACTTCCGGCGAACCCACCACTTCTTCGGACGCTGACTCCGCGCCATCAGTCGCTCCTAGCATCTACGATGGCAAGGCTGTTCGGTACACGGAATGGGGCAAGGAAGAAACTATTGACGACGAAGAAGGCAAGAAATCAAAGAAACGTCGAGTCGGGGTCACCAATTCCTTGGTTCCACCAAAACGGGCCTTGGCCAGCTACGAGAAGCAACGACGCGAAGAAGCGCCTTGGGCAGATAAAAACTAGATAGTTGTGCTTTAGAACGTGACGCTCCCGCTTTCTGTCCCAATACCCTGAACTTGACTAGCCTGTCAATCTTGCTTACTATGCTGCAGACTGAAGTCAATCACAGAATCGAACACTAATCTTAAATGCTACGTCTCGCACAAGTCAATATAAGAACATTGAATGATAATTAGCACCCGTTTGTGCAACACTGAAAGTAAGTCAAATGAAACCCAGGAATCTTAAAAATTTCCAAAAACCGGTTATTTCGGCGAAGGTAAGCTGTTCATGGCTTTCTTCATTTTGTCCACATCCGCTTTCAAGGCTTTGTTCTCCGAATCCAATTGCACCCAATCGTCCAATTGCTAGAAAAGACAAGTAAATTGCAATGATCTCCAACCCACAGGAACCTCTACTGCCACTTCAGTGGGCTGATCAGCTTTTTGGCGTAGTAAATATAGCACAGCAAACGCACCTTCGAAATGGCTTCCTTCTTTATATGGAAATGTAAGCGCACAACTTCTTCAAATCCAGGCGGTGGTTGTTGCAACTGCTCGAGCATGGCATATCGAACACAATTGGAACGCGCATCTGCGGACAGAAACAAATACTCAACTACACTAAAACTGTCTAGCTTTCCGATCCCTACCTTTATTGTATTTCTCACTATTCCTCTTCCCATCTTCCGTGCCCATCGTTTTCTCGTACCCAGGTTCATTGAAATATGGTTCTTCGACCAGAATCAGCGACTGAATGCTCACTAAGACCTACAAAAGACACATTGAAATCACCCTGACTTAAACGCTCACCACAACAAAGTCCAAACCTGTAATAACGTCGATGTCTTTGCATTCCAATTTTCACCGCTGTCTCCACTCCACGTGCCCAACAACGACAAGCATACTTTGCCGCAACTAAAAACTGCCGTGCCTTCAAGCATTTCATTAAGGTCACAATCGAACTTCAACTTACTTATACAAATTCGGATTGAAACGAACCCGACCGCCGCCAGTCGTTCGCAGAGTCACCAACGGTGGTTTCGTGGGGTACGACACAGGAAAGCAAATATCGAAGAAAAAGCATCCGTTGGCATAAGGCGTGTCCTCAGGACCGATGATCAGGGCTTGCAGTAAATTTACGTGAGATTCATCCTGAAACACAGGTCACTTCCAACCGTCTAGTCATGGCTAAGCTACTCTAGCACTTGCCCAAGCCCAGGCCCTATCGGGGCACTCTAACGAAGTCAAGGCAGACGAGGCTATCCAAGCTGTCCGCCCAAGTGGGTCCCTAGTAACTCGTACCTACTTGCTTTTCTAAGCTTTCGAAGTGTCAAGGTGACAATGGCTGATGCGCACGACTCACGAGCGCTCGTCTCCAGCACGAAGCGCTTTTGGCAATTGCAGCCCTTGGGCGGGAAAAATTGTTTTTCGATACCCTCCAGACATGCACGTGGTAGATAGGCCATGTTCTTCCCCTTTTACAACTGGCCTTAGGGTGGATCAAAGGGCCGATATAGCTATACCTCTATTCCCACACTCGCACACATATGTATCAGGAAAACTTACGTAACGAACGAAAATACTCGACTTCAGATTCAACGGTAGACTCGACCTAAGAGCGGACATTTCTTTCCAAATCGTGCGCACTTCGCTCGACAGTTTATCTTGCGCGTTCTTAGCATATTTGTGCTCCCAAGTGCCGCTTACTAAAAAATAAAAACTGGCATAAAATTTACCTAAAGTTAAAAAGACAAAAAACTCCACTTACGACTGAACTCGAGCGGCAAAAACTGGCAAGGTTTCAACAAACGCACATAGCGTTGCACCAAAGTCTCGTCTTCTTTCTTCGGTAAATTTGTTTCAATAGTTTGCTCTTCCGTCGAATAAGTCAACTGTGCATCCGACAACATTTTTGAAAGTTTCTCAAACAGTTGAATTATTTTCCTAAAAATATTCATACTCTACACAAAAAATGGTTATTCGCACCAGCATCGACCAATCCATCCGCTCTGACTGCTCGATCATCGTGTAGGGTAAACTAGTGAGCACGTTCTCCCCCCCCCCTCCCCCCAGCTAACCCGTTTACCTTCAATTTCAGGCGTCAGCCAGTTCCCCTAACTTTGGAAGGGTCTTAAAGACAGTGATAGCGAGGAACCAGAACAATATCGACCAACTAAGATCTTTTGGAGATAGGATTCGAGAACCGAGGACAGGCTCATGGTCAGAATTGGTCTACACTGGTATTCGTAGCAACAACACTCGTGACTTACGCAGCATTCTCTAGCTCCTTATCTTCTTTCAACTTTTTCTCCAACAAATCGTCGGCAGCTTGGGCTTTAGCACTCCTCGACTGTCGTCCCTTTCCACCTTCTTTCGCCCTTTGATCGACACCTTTCGCATATTCGACGCATTGCGACGCCTAAAATAGTTCACCAATCCAAACAATCAACATGAAAAAATGATTGTCATCTCTTACTGTACTCTTCAGATGTCCCAAAAGTGCCATAATGCATAACTTCTGACGCGGAACATTGCACAGCAATGGCAGTAAATACATGGCCTTCGCGATCGCTTCGATAACATCGAGTACGAGTTGATACAACTAAAATGAGACAAAATATATAAGCTTACTGCAATCGCAGAACGTTAGCATACCTCCAAATGGCGACCGATTTCAATGAAAGATCCAACCGATAACTGTTGCTAAAATTTAAGTTTTTGATGTCAAGCAAAACTTGACCATACACGGGAGAACAAACAACCACGGTCCGTGTGAGCTGTGTTTTTAAAGGGCACTTTCCAGCGCCAATAAATTTTTCCACAATTTTCCACTTCAACATATTTGACTGTAAAGTGTAACTATCTTGGGATAACTGTAACCTAGACCAAGTATTACTGTACAGTTGTCCCGCTGGAACTTCGGAACACGCACAACGGAACTAGAGTAGCGAATGTACTGTACTCTATCTTACTAGACCACCCAGTGCGAAATTTTAAGAGCACGACCCCGCATTCATACTCTCCTCTTTTCCAACACGTGATTAGCCATAATAGCTACTGGGCTTTATGCTGAATTCCCCAAACAGAGAATCCTCATTTACTGACTGGTTTTTCCGTCCTCAAACCACTACTAAGCTCACCCTCTACCAAAAGGTCTACCGGGGTCGTGGCCTAGCGGGTTAAGGCGTCTGCCTCTCACGCTGGGTGCGCACTTACAGGGGAGGGTTCGACTCCCGCCTCGGTACAAAGTGATTGTCAATTATGTGTTCCTTAGCCCTCGAGTGCGCCTTATGGTGCTTGGCTATGGATAAAGTATGGCATGACATGACATGAGGTGATTTTAGTATGGATGTAGTCCATTCCGGCACACCCAATCCAGATGGGCCACATCCATACACCACAGAAAATTCAAATGCCTTACTTCCAAAAATGGCAGTAAGCACGAGCCTTCGATAATCGCATATACTTCAGCCGCTTTTTGATCTACGTAAGATCCAACCGAATATTCAATCTCTTTCGCTATGCTTTTGAGAATGTCTAAGATCTGCAACGAAGACGCACTGTAATAACACTCACGATCAATCGACACGTAGGGTACAGTGAACTAAACTAAACCTTATTGATTTAGCAGCCTTTGACATCCTACTGTTTCGGGCAAGATTTTTCAGTTCGATACCTACGAGGACTTGGAGCTTAGGAGTCTTAGATTTTAGTGCTTCTCAGTTTGTCCTACACTCAGACCCACTGAACTCACCTGCTTGTCCTTCTCCTGCTGGGCCAATATATATGTCTCTGGATTCCATCCCGACGATCGCGCTCCGCTTCCGTACCCAACACCCGCTCGCCATCCACCGCTTGGTATCTAAATGATCAAGGTACCAATAACATCAATAATTAAACCGAAAACTATGATCTCAACTAACCACTCTTACAGGCGTCTCTTTGGCAGCTGTACTCGCTTTGGTCCTCAATTGCGGCGCCTTTTCCAGATTCTCCACCCTGATCACGTCGAAGTTAGCCCTCGGTGCCACTTCCGTCGCCTAAACGCAACATAATAACCAATTAACAAAACAGACCCAGCGAACCAATTCCAATAACTTACCAAAGCCAACTTGATCAAATAGTCCTCCAATGGCAAGTAAGCCCCTTCGGGATATTTTTCGGCGTCATTTCGTTCATTGTCGACATCCAACCTAAAACGTAAGCGATGCTTGAGCACCAAAAACCAAGTGTCTGGAGCAAACATGAGGTTTAGGGCAGGGCTATAGACTCAGGTCAGGACGGGAATTCCATGAAAAGGCAATCCTTTTTACATATACAGCAGGGCTGAATTAGTTGGGCATCAGACCTGCATAAAAACCGAAATACATAGACTACTTTGTTTCACTTTGATATAAATCCATTATTTCCAAAGTTCTGATTTTCCAAATGCCATTCGGAAACTTGAAAAAAGGCCAAAAAAATACCAGAGCAGAATGCGCAATTTTATGAAGGCGGCACTTGCGGGTGCTAGCCTTAGCATCTACAGTATTCCTTGCGGTCTCTGCTAAAAATACTAATTAAACAATTCTCTGGGTGGAAAAGACCAAGAAAATCTTCCTACAATTTCTTTGACTTAAATTTTTTAAAAACTTTAAAATTTTTAAAACTTTAAATTATTGCTTTCTAAATTTTAAAAAATCAGCTTCCTTTTTTTACAATCCATTGCCTCGCTAACTAAAAGGGATAAGAGGAGTGAAACACGGACAGGGAGGATCCATTCCCACCCTGGGTAGGGAGCTGCTCTTAACGTAAACAATTCTAACCTGGCATGTTTCAATAAGATCTCTTTGATTTGTTTGAGCACATCGCAAACCGTTTTCGCTGGATTCCAAAACGTCAATTTCAAGATGTCGATGTTGGCCAACGATTGCACCAAACTTCCTTTCAATCGCGGACGAACCAAACGTAAGAGCGGTGGATAGAATGGAAAATCCGGAACGAAATCCTAAAACTTATTACGCTTTTAAAAGTCTGTAAATTAAAGGAAAATAAATTTTACCAACTGTAACTCAATAGTGTCGTATCCGAATTTCGATTTTAGCATAGACAACTCGCTACGCAACGGGTGATCTTTCGGGAAGGCACCGACACGAACTCGCCATTGATACAGGCTGTCATCGATGGCCGAACACGCGAATTGCACCTGTCCATCGTTCATCGATTCAGTCCTGGCCGTTTTGAGCATTTGAATCATTTCGTTCGACAACATTTGGAAGGCTGCACTCTCGTGATCAAATATTTGTTGGCCCGCTTTCGGAGCTGCCATTCCCTTCTCATCAAGCTTCGACCTTTTCGCAACTAAAAAGCAGTGCGCTCTTTCAAGTATCACGTCGATAGGCGAGGCGCGTGAAGGTACTGCAGGCAAGGTGGGGGAACAGGCAGAGCGAGCAGCCCGCGTTTGATAACTCACAAGAAAAGTCCGAGTCATCGCCATCGTGCATTTGGAAGTTCAACAAATAGTCAGAGTCAAACAGGCCATCGCCATCATCGTACTCATCGGGCAGTGTGGCTTTCGCGTTCCATTCATATAAAACCTTGGTTTTGGCCGATTTCTTCTGTTTAATGCTGCTTTTTTGCTGTGTGTCTCCGAAAGCGTTTGGCACTGAAAAGAGGACTCTGTCTATCTGTTCACAACGCGTCGATCAGCCAGGCGACCTTTGCGAAATTGATTGTCCGCGATAATGTGGAGGAGAGGAGGAGGGTATTTTTGATTCATGAGTAAACACTGGAAAAACTCCAGTTCTTATTACCGTACCTGGGCCGTTCATATCCAAGCTATCCATCTGCGCATTTGCTGCCTTCGGAGCAGTCGAAGATCCTTGTTGTTGCGTTGATGGCGCCGGATCGGCTGGGCCGGCAGACAATGAAGCAAACACGGTGGATGTCGACGGAGAATTGGCAGGGCTGACTTTGCCATCGGCGTCTAATTTCGTTCGTATCTCCTTCTCTTTTGCAAACCAACGTTTCTGTAACAAGCAAAACTTTAGCAATACGTGTCTTCTATCAGTCGAAGGCTTACAAACCTTCAAAAAATCCATTTCGATGTCCCATTGCGTCGTAAAATTGTCATCATTATAAATGAGATCTTCAGTCTAAATAGTAATTATAAATGAAGAGCTTCAATCAACTCGAACGAAGTCCCCAGTAACCATACCTCTCCATCAGACGACACCGGCGCGCTGTCACACCTGACTCCGACAGGTTCGTCTTCAAAATCCGAGTCCTAGAAAGACAGGTTCCAGTCAACACCGAAATAAAAAGCAAAAACATAAGAGAGCATGGCTAACACTCACGGCAGGCGATGGAACGCTGAACGCGGCGCCCACTGCCGATGTACCACCACTGCTCGCACCAGAATGAAATTCGAGGCACCTGAAATAAAACGCGGTGGAAAAACAGTGCCTGCCATCGGCAATATATAGCCCACAATAAATTGAATGCTTACTTGCTCAAAATAGCCGGCAATTTCACTTGTCCACGATTCTCCGTTGCATACTACAATCAATAACTGGGTATAAAGGACTAATGTGGCAAAATAGTTTAATCATAGCCTACCGAACGAATTTTTGGCAGCCATTCCTTTTTCAACCGGTCATTGTCAGAACGAATGTCGAACAATAAGTTTCGGCCGTTCGGGTAGTCTAGAAATAAGCGAAGCGAGTAGGATGTAACGAGCTTATTACGGAATACTACGCTGGCTGCTTACCGAGAGGGCAAATAATCGTGAATGCGGAATCATCAGCAAACGCCAACTCCATTCGAACAGCACCGTCCTTCAAGCGATGATGCTAGAATAAAACCTATTGTATCTGCAACACGAAGTTTAAAGGGGAGAAGTGTGGGAATGGTATTTGTAGAGCGTGTATTTGTTGGTGCAGCCCTTCTTTCTCCTCCCTTACAGTGTGCACCTTTCTCTCTCCTCAATGTATCAATAAATATGTACATGGTCTCTATAAACCCGTGATAAAAAGAAGTTGAAAGGGAAGAGAAGAAAAATTGCCGCGTGCTAATTTAGTATTGCTGCAGCAACTCTAATTCTATCCTGGTTCTACATGGACCTACCACCCATTATTAGGTAGGCCCGTTAATGTGCTGTGGGTAAGTAGACCGACTGATTTACCATAGAGTACTGTAGTATAAGTATAAACAGAGAGCACAGCACATTTGCGTTTTAAAAAATACAGTGCAAGCCTATTCGGCGTGCTGATAGAAAAGTAGCTTAATGGATTCGCAAGATACTACTACAACGCTTCACTTACTTCTTGCATATACATCATGTCCTCGCCGGCTTCGCTATAATTTTGAAACCATTGTTCGAATTCTTGGACTACGATAGATTCTTCGTCCATTTTTCTCTCCTCATTGGACGCTCAATAAGCAACCGAATTTCGGCCTTTGACTCCGGCCCGACTAATAAACAATGTGAGAACACGAAGGACTACACGGAAAAGTACGATACAAACTTTGCGCAAACGAAACGACCGATCGGGAAAAAACTGAAAATGGAAATGACCCGAGAACATTTTCTTTTCTCCATGGCTATACTATATGTGATAAATCACTGGCTCGCACCGAAGCGGGCGCCCCCTAACGGTATGAATCAGTCACCGTTGCCGGCATTCTCCATGAAAGCCCGGAAAGGAATGATATCAAATGAACAGTGCCCAAGAGTATGGCATGATAATCAGTCAAAAATGTGGACAATTCACCAAGCCCTGAACTGTCATCATTCGTTTGGGCGAAAACATTGTTATTTTGAATTTGCCGCCAATCAGGGTCGAAGGCATACTGTGCACAGCTGCGCAACATAGTCAGCTTGCCTCGCATCCTATCTTTGGGCAGGCAGATATATCCCGCGTCGGAGAAGCGGAACACAAACCGCAGACGAGATCGATAAGCAACTCTGATTGGCGGCAAATTCAAAATAACGATGTTTTCGCCCAAACGTGATGACAGTTCAAATTGTCCACATTTGACTGATTTCATGCCTCTTGGCACTGTTCCACGCGACCACGCCAAAACCACACCAAATTTGATATCATTCCTTTCCGGGCTTTCATGGAGAATGCCGGCAACGGTGACTGATTCATACCGTTAGGGGGCGCCCGCTTCGGTGCGAGCCAGTGATTTATCACATATAGTATAGCCATGCTTTTCTCTTTGGACACATTGCCGCAACTTCAATTGAAATGAACACCTAACACAAAAGGAGGGAAATTCAAATGTGCGAGAATTCGTGTGACCATGGTCTTCTGCAACATTGTCTCCTTTCATACACAAGCGTCTTTCCTGTTTTTTTAATTCAAGTGGTGTGAAACTGTCACAAAGATACAATGGATACGATTAGCTGGCCAAACATCCATGTCAACATGAGCTGTACACGTATGTAGAAGCAACGGGCTCGCAACAGCTGCTGACGCTTCTACCTCAGTTTCCACTGGCACGTTCTAGGCAGCTATTCTCGGAACTCGGCAGCTCTTGCTCTTTAAGCAGGCCTTTAGCAAAGCTAGCTTCAACACCCTCTGTCCCCCAGTCGGCGATATGAGAGAGGTGAAGCGTAGTGCGTCTTCGAACCTCCTTTCACCAGCTTCTGCTCGTTCAGTAGAAGAGCCGGTGGTTTATCGAGTGACCCCAGCTCCAGCCCCGGTTAGATTCCCATTAAAAAGGGCCTTCTCGGTTTCTGAATTGAATGATGGTCCGAGCAGAGTTGCAGCCACCTACTCTCCATTCTATGCTCCCATCTACCACTCCTGTCATCGTGACTGGGACTTAGGCAATGACTATCGACACACGGATCGGGTGTACGATCTATCCACCAAGAGGCATTTCAGCATCGGCTATCCCCCGTACAGCCGCCATCACTCCGATTACCCCGAGTCCTTCTATCCTTCGTCATATCGAAACCATACCACCAGCCACCATAGCACACCCAAGGGGACCCGGATGGTGGACTATTTCGATTCGTTCTACTGGAAGGGTCGACTAGACCCTTATTCGGTCAGCTCATTTCCAGGACGACAATACGCGCCTTGGTCGTTTCGACCGCGAGTATACGAGACGATGGACACAAGTCGAGCAGTCAGATTGTACAAGCAAGGCTTGATCGGATACGACACATTTGAAAAGTACTGGATCAAGCCGAGTGGATGGTACAATCATTACATGGGAAGGCTGTAAGGATAAAGAGAATTCGAGGGCTTATCGGTGTGTGCATAGCCTGTCTGTTATGATTTCCGATGCCCTGTAGTAGCGATGGGGATGTATAAACAGCACCCACAGCCTAGTACCTACGTCCATCAACCTTCTTCCCATGAAGGGTCAACAACTTCCTTTGCTCGTTAAAGGTGCTAAATCCTAAAAAGGATCCTTCAATGTCGACTTGAGCCTTCACTGCGCCGTCGACGGTGGAACTGTTTTCCAACATGGACATCTTAGGAGTGCATTCGACCCGCAGCCAGGCTAGTGTATCATTTCACATAGCAGTTGCAGGCGTGACATACACACCTCTGGGGTTGATGTTGGATTCGAGGTCTCGGTGATCGATATTCTACAGGAGTAACCAATTTACCACGTTGGACTATAGAAGACCTCGGACCGCTCGCTAGTAAGGGCAGCCCGAACCTGCCATGAGAGCGAAGGCTATCGTAGGTCAAAATACAGACAGCGACTACATGGTGGGGTAAAGGAACCGATTTCTGGGTGCAATAATCTGCTGCAATTAATCACTAATTTGTAAATTCCCTGATGTGGACATTATGTTCTTCATTTCGTCATCAACACTCTGCACACACAGATGCCTTACAGTCGAGTACCCAGCACAAAAGGCACGTTCATCAAGCAAGCTAGTGCTCCACCATCAACCGACCATTCTTGTTCTCAGCCGCTCAACTGCTGCAAACGCCGACGTCCTCGCTGCAAGTCTCGGCCTCGAAGGCACTTACCATCAAGGCTTTAGCCGTTCCGAAGCGAGTGAACATTGCGCCAGCGGCCAGTACTACCTGCAAAGGGGTTGGTTTCACGAAGACTTTCGAAAAGGAAGTCCGCATAACCTACCAACATCAAGGCGAAGATGGGCCACCGATTGGCAGCGTACAGGGCCACAGCGAATGTCAAAGGCACGATGTAGAGGGCGTAGCGGCTGTCGCTCACCATCGAACCCGCGATGGCTCCCATGCCGAGGATGCTCCACATTAAGGCCTGAAACCACATTCTCTTTTGTATAGGGCCCAATCAAATATTTAAAGGCACTCACCAACGTCGACATCCCGCCTGCAATGTTAGCAGAGAGCAGAGTGGACAAGAGCATGGCCACTGCCCACAGCACCACTACCGAGATTACGATCCATTTGAACGATAGGTCTCGGCCGACGATCTCACCAGTCACGAAGCCGAGAGAGAAGATGACGCTGACGAAGCGGACGGTGTCCCAAAATTGGTCCGAATCCATCGTTACTTTTGCACGCCTCGGTCAACGCACTAGATGAGATCACGACTGCACGCGACGCCTCACAAAGAACGAGTGCAGACAAAGACATTGTAGCAGATTCTGCGTGCTGCATGCGGAATACTGTAAAGCCCGACGACAATGGCCGCATTACAAAAATTTGATCTCGATGCCCCGACAGCGTTTTTCTTTTTTCTAACCGGGATGATGATAAGCATTATCACCAAAAAGTCAACTGCGAGTACTCACAGAGCAACAAGTCAAGTTAATTGAGTTCTGTCTATTCATATTCTCTCCCATGTTACGTTAATTGTTGGCGAAACACTTGCCAGCCTCAAGCACAGGATCATATATGATCATGGGACTCTTTCAATCCTACTGCCTGCAAGCCCGCCATCATCGCAGTCAGTTGAAATAAAGTCCCACTAGCTCACAGTCCTCGCGTTCTCAGCCTACTTAGGCTACAACATGGATACTATTGCCCTTTCTACAATATGAGACTTGCTCATGTTCTCATTCCATGCCAATCCACAGAGAATCTGCTAGGAAGCCAGGTGGAAGTCGGTACTCCACTCGGCACAGTGGCTCCAGGTATTTCCATGTGGGATCATTATGGATCCATGTCACCATGGAAGCCACATGCATGTTCGTGGTTCCACCTGGTCCCATGTCAATAGCCATAATTGAACCACTGTAGTAACCCAAGGATCCATGCGGGATATCATGGACGTGGATGGAATAAGTAACTCACCCTTAGACAGTACCACGAAAAATAGAGCAACAAACTCATAGGTATGTCTGCACGGTGCAGTTCTGTCTAGACTCCTTTGAAGAAGAGCCCTCCTTGTGTGTTTTGTTACTGTCACTACAAAAAGTGGTCAGCTATATGTCTGTCTCCCCGCCCCCATTCCTCCTCCTTCTTTGGTTTCACCGACTTATCGCCAGCTCAATTGTGCCGGCGTCAGTCTCATGATGTAACTCAATCCTTCCCGAAATTTGTTCAGGTTGCAGCTGCTTAAAGACTGTCAAAGCAGAAGATCCGTCCAAGAAATCTTCTTGTCCATTTTGCATTTTAGATTTTTGCATCAGTCTCCGAAAGATGGCGTCTGCGATTGCGCTCATCTCGCTGTTTTTTATGATCATCCCTTTTGGACAGCTTATACCCTTAAAGGTTACGACTCCGCCAATAAGTGTCATCAGCACGACAGCAAATATTAAACGTGTTTGCTTCCCAGTATGCACGGGCGCGACTACCGCTCCCGCATCAGATACTCCGACAACAACGCCGGACATGATCCCGACCACAACTCCGACTACGACGGTGGTAACAACTTCCACGACACCGACTACGACACTGACTACGACTACGACTCCGACTACAACTACAACCCCATCTCCCACAACGACTTCTACCGTGAGCTCCACTCCTTCAACCAAGCCTCCCACAACCCCGACAAAGCCACCCACATCACAACCAAATACAAAGCCCGTACCAACAACATCTTCCAAACCACCCACAACGCGTGCGACAACGACAGTAGCCACCAAACCAACAAAACCAAAAAGTAGCCACAGCCAGAGTCACAGCTCTGAACAGAAGAACTCAAGTAAGAGTCGTGGCGGCAAAGAAGAGAAAAGCTCGCAAGGACACTGCGAGTAGATGCACTGACGGCCAACAAAGAAAGGACGGCGTAGTTGGAGAACTTGTACCCTGTATGCCACTGATGCTCTATCTCACACGCTTGCTGCCCAATCAGCAATGCTCCACTTTACTTGGCTACTTTCACATTAAGTCATTGTGCAAGTAAACTCGGCCATGTTTTACATACGAGTGTTACCACCGCCGCCATTGGGTGAAATAGGTGAAGGCGGAGCTAAGTGTTTGCATAAGCACCATGGTATGCTAGAAAAGGCCTTTTGGAACGACGGAAGCAGTAAAGGAGGTTTATGTGGAAAGGGGGTTTAGCTCAGCAGAAGGAATAATCATACGAGACTGCACATCGGGTACGCGCAATAGGAGCTCCTACATCCTTTGTACAATAATTAGGACATGGGGGCTACTTTCATCAGTTGGCAAAACACCAACTCTCAACTCTGACGGCTTCTATGCACTGCAGATGGTTCTTCTGACCCGATCTAGCTGCGTGACTGCACTGTAAGAGGCCTTGCTCGATTTGCATATCTCGTATAATTTTTACCTCAAGATTCAAGCGCTTTACAGTGTTTGCGTGGGGCCATTTGCAATATTGCAGTAGTTCCCAGTCCAACCGTGTGTCTTCAGTCCTGGTTTTCCTTTTGATCTCATCCATCAATAGGCCTTTCTGTTTGTTACATTTTCATAACAGTCTACCTATACGCGATGTCAGTAGTGTTGATAGGCGCTCCCGCGCGGAAGATGATAAAGACCGTTGTCTCTAGCATGAACGCGTCACAGCACCACCCCTTCGTGGAGTGCCGATCGTCGCCAGACGTCGTAAGCACCCAGTAGGTTTGACCTCGAGAGAACCATATCGCTAATCATTAGAGGACACTACATAAGCATAACCGCAGTGCATATTCCCCTCTGAATCAGTCAGTGAGCATTTGCCCAGCTGCAAGCTATATTGTGTGAGGGTCGCCTATTCCAAAGTTTCTCGGGTTACAGTAGGTCCCAAGAGGTTTCCAGCCCATTTTCTTAGCAGCCAGCCACGTCATAGGATGCAGAAATCGTGGCCATTGAACCTTCTACTTGGCCTCTACTTCGCAAACTATACCAGTGGACTATGGATGTACTATGGAGGCATGGACTATGCATGTACTATGCCCTCTGGCCTATTTGTGCACTCTTATGGAACTGGTCCCTTTCTCCTATGTCAGGGCAAGCACGAGACCGAGAGCAAGGTCGAGTGACTGGTCTGGTTGCAGGCATCGGGAG
The DNA here is from genome assembly GCA_030248295.1 of Mesodorylaimus sp. YZB2_4. Lineage (NCBI taxonomy): Eukaryota > Metazoa > Nematoda > Enoplea > Dorylaimida > Dorylaimidae > Mesodorylaimus > Mesodorylaimus sp. YZB2_4. The sequence goes on from JASANH010000118.1 coordinate 27,595, forward strand.
AGAACGTCTAGAGTTGCTGGTCTGAACTTGCTCTACAGGCACTTCGGGCTCAGGTCCGTCAGAAGCCCTTTGACGGCCGGCACGTGCGGCTGCTCCCCGAATTGTGAGTCTACACTGCCCTCTTGGTGTGGTGGCTAGTAAACTATAACACGAGATGTCGTGGACTGCGTGGGTTGGTTCCTGTGGCTTGAGCCGTCCTTTGGTCAGCCCTAGATAGCCGTAGGGCGAGCCAGGGATTTCATCAGTATGACTACTGTAGTCCATGATAATAATGCTCGACAAAATATCCTTGCCCGCCTGATCTCTGAAACCATTTCTTGATTATGTCCAAGTCATTCGGCTAACCCCCTCGCTTTGATCCGCCTAAAGCCAGACGTAACAGTTATTAAACATTCTTCTAGGCAGAACAACGGCGCCCCTGTTCAGGATGTTGGCCCAGCAACAAATAAACCGCGGCTCTTAAGCTAGCTATCAACTTGAATTTTGCTCAAGATACGGCAGTTAGAATTCGTATTCGTAATTTACAAAGCGCCTTATTACTGTTTCTCTAACGCTCTGAAAGCACCAGACAAGCCCAATCTATTGCATTTGCGTGACCTTCTTTGACTCACAGCGGACCTGCCTCAAGTGTGATGTTGAATTCGATAGGGGACAAAAAGAGAGTTGCAGCAGATAGTCAAAGAACTCATTTGGCAAATATTTACCAAGCGGGCCAAGCGCGGTCAGCAATGAAAGTGACCGTTCATAAACTGAATTTCTTGGAGCATGGATGCTAGTTTTCGTAGCGACAAAATCGTCCACTTGTATAACCTGTTTTCTATAAGAATACACACCCCTCCACGCTCCGCATAGTGCCGTGTGTACATCACCAAAGAAAAGAGATAGTAGTCTGGGTATTGATGGAGGCAGTGATTGGTGAAGCTTCTGCACTACGCCAAAAAAACCCAGGGCAGCAAGACAAGTCGACCTAGTCCATGGTTGACACATCGCCCAAGCTGCTGACGCTCATAGCTGCGAAGGATCGTGGTCAGTCGAGCCTCTACTGTACACACTCATCATGCATTATTGGTGGCTGCCCAACAAAGCACTCGATTCCATTCAAATCGCCCTGTCATGGGCGATTGTGTAACCCAAGGAAGTGTAACCCTGTCATGCTTTGTCGTACAGACAGAGAAAAAACCTTAAGTTTTTGCTACCATTACTTACTCGCATACGACAGCAGTCACCTACATACGTGTCAAGTCATCCTTCACCCGCCTCCTCGCCAGCCGTTTTTTCGATTACGCCGATTTATTGCCAGCACAATCGCGTTGAGAGCTGTCTTCCGATGTACCAATCGTTGCCTTATATGCTCATAAGAAAGCTACTTCAGCAGCTTCGGCTCACGATCAGAGAGAACATTCAAATTCTCTTGTCCCATTTGCAGTGCAGATTATCGCACAGTCACCCCAACGATGGCCTCAACGATTTCGCACATTCTGCTACTTTCTATGCTTATCATTTTTGGACAACTTACGGCCATGAATGCAACACCTATTTGCTTCCCAGTATGCTCTGGATCGACTACCAGTCCTGTTTCAACAACTACCACCGCACCAGTCACTCCCACTGAAGTGGATGCGCATGACTGTTGACAACACATATTGTCCCTCCTTTTCAGCGGTCCTTGGGTCATATTATACTGTACATGAGTGTGATCGAGTGATTCAATGCACATGAATAAATCCTTGTGTGATGCCCAAATAAGGCGAGTTAAATGTTGAGAGCCGCTCTGGCATTTGGAGTACGCCATGATCATTGATTAATAAAAGGGGGATGAGCAGCTCGGATTCGTGTTTATGCAGGTAATTGAGGGTGCTATTACACAGACTTAACCACCACGACACCTCCCAACATGACTTCTTCGAGGTCAACCAAAAGGCTAACAACGTTACCAAGCATAAAACAAGTTACGCTGCGTGTCAATGTGACCACCAAACCAACTCCGCCTTCTAACAAGCCCCCACAAATCCAACGGGGGGCCACCGACACCTCAGCCACCCACAAAGCCCGTATCAACACCTTGCAAACCACTCAACAGTGCGACGACGACCCCTCAGAGCCAGTTTAGACGAGCGTTTGGGGTCTCAAACTCGAAGCTTTATGGTGACAAAAGGTGGCATCACACGGCTGGACGCACTGACAGCTCTAAACTGATGTTCCTCTCCACAATACATCACAAGCTTGCTACCCGATCAGAAGTACCACCTCCACATTACTTGATTAATTTTACACATAATCACTCCACAAGTAAAATCCGCCACGCTTTACAAGACTGCACATGGGGCGCGTGTACAGTGTAACTCCTACATCGCTTTATACAAGCAAAGTACATTACCTGCCTGGCCTGCCAAATAACCATAACATAAAGCCTACTCTCATCTTGGCAAAATACGAGCTCTGACGTCGTCTAGATGCTTATTTCTCAACCGAGAATCGGCACCCGAGCTTGAAACGAGACCTAGCTATCATGACTTCAATATCCACCGCTTAAACTCAACTACAATAAACTTTGCGACCATACAAGAAACTCCTGAATAACCCACATAGCAAACACAGTCACCGTCATCGCAGATTGAAAACCCAAATTTTACTTCGGCTTCGTGTACTCCTCCGGCCAGTCGTACAATTCTGGCAGGAACTCTTTATACGACAAATCGTAAAGCTGAGAGCGAATGAACAGTTCCTTGTCCTCGGGTTCTGGGTAGTACGCAGCGATACCATGCTGAAACATGTCGCATCACTGCAACGTGTTGTCACTCGCATCCTATTCTCCCAGCCCACTCTTCCAGCTGCTTCCCATCTATGCACTTACACCCTTCGCACTTGGGCCCTCCCTATCCCTACCTACAAACATGCCCGCAAGTGAGCCTTACCTTGTAGCAGTATTGCGCGATGGCTATAGCGATTTGAACGGAGATTTCGCGCACCTGAGACAATGGCGGGTACAAACGCCCTTCATCCAAGTGCTGTTGGGTTACCATACCAGCCAGTGTCTAAAATCAAATAAATTTTAGGCCCTGATCGACCCTCCAGTCCTGGGCTTACTTCAGACGCGATCAAGAAAATCTCGTCGTTGATGTGCCGAACGCCGCAGAGAATAGCACCCAAGGCTACACCGGGAAAGATGTAGGAATTGTTTCCTTGTCCAGGATAGAAAGTTTTTGATCCCACTGTGACCTTGTTAAAAGGACTTCCACTGGCGAACACAGCGCGGCCCTGCAAACAACTATCAGACAACAAGTTTTAAAAATTTAACTGTAAACTTGCAACTCACATCAGAAAAGTTGTAAGCTTGTTCGGCCGTGCACTCAGATTTGCTGGTCGGATTTGACAAAGCGAAAATTATAGGACGTTCATTGAACGAAGCCATGTTCCGTATAATCTTTTCAGTAAATGCGCCTCCGACAGTAGCAGCTCCTAAAATAGAACTCTGTACCCTTCTCTACACCCCATACGAAAGTTAGCTTACCAATGAGAGCAGTTGGTTTCACTGCCCCCACAATTTCTTCCAAGTTTTTCGTGTCTTTGAAATCTTGAGCATAAGTCGCCTTGTGTCCGTCCAAGTCCTTCCGGTTCTAAAATATCAGGACTGAACTGCTATCCCAGCCAACAAGGGCACAACCGGCCAACCTTGGTCAACAGGCCTTTCGAATCAATCATATAAATCTTCTTGCGGGCTTCTTCCACAGGGCACCCCTGTTCCTAAACCGATATCTTCCTTTCAAATTCAGCCCTAAAAAACCCGAATACGCCCTAGGTTACCTGCATGGCCATGACAGTCAAGTTGGCAATCCCAATTGAAGCCTAAAACGGATGGCACTGAAAACAAGCGACAGTAACGTCATGAAAAAACCAACCTCGCCAGCTCCATAAAACACGATTTTGTTTTCCGTCAACGGTTTTCCTATCATTTTCACAGAAGCCAACAATCCAGCAACAGCAACCGAGGCAGTGCCTGCAAAGAAAACCAGTTCGCGTGGCTTTATAGCACCGGCATAAACATACCTTGAATATCGTCGTTGAAAGTACAATATCGATTCTTGTATTTTTCTTAAAAAAATATCGTTCTTCCGATCCTACCGCAATCAAAACTGTAGTCTTACCAAGCAAGCGAAAAGCATTTTGGTTCCCGAAATCTTCAAATTGAATCAACGTATCTTGGCCGAATCTAAAATCGTAATCCATGCCTAAAACTGCCCGGAAAACTTTCCATCGCTTACCTTTTTACAACTGCCTGCATGAACTTTTCAATAAACTTATCGTATTTTTCTCCACGAACTCGTTTGTGTTTCAAGCCGATATACCACTGATCTTTCAGCAGCTCCTAAACAGAGGCCATTTAAACATGATTTTTTAAAGTGCGAATTTGGCAACATGCCTCGTTGTCGGTACCGACGTCCAGCAAAATGGGCAAACACCACTGAGGTTGAATTCCAGCAAGCGCTACGTACAGCGATAGCTTACCAACTGGGATGCCCATTCCATAGGCTCCCAAATCGCCCAAACCCAAAATACGTTCACCGTCAGTAGCGACGACAGCCTTAATTATAAATACGCAATTTCTATACATCAGATCCGAGATCAGAAAAAGCCAAAAATGGTTCCTTACTCGAACATCGCTCTCTGGCCAGTTCGCAAGTATATCGTAGATGTGGTCCACGTCGTGGATAGTTACGTAGAGACCCCTAAAATATGGCCCGTTTCCTTCCGCACTAAATAAATATCTACTTCAGATCTACTTCGGTCTACGATAAATGAACCCAAATTTTTGACACGCTTGCCCCACCGTCGGCGTATAAACGATGGGCATTAACGTATCAACGTGGTCGCAAATGACTCGGTAGAACAATTTCTCATTACGCTCCTATAAATGGTACAAATGATACAAATATCAAAGAGCAAGGAAAACTTGATTCTGCTCACCTGCAGAGCATTCAGTTGAACATAACGTGCCAGATCGTTCGGTTGCCGATTCAAATTTTCCATGACACGTAGAGCTTGATTGTCTTGGGTCATAAAAGCTGGTGGTAACAAACCGTGCAAACCCAAGATTTGTCGTTCGCGAAGAGAAAACGCCATTCCCTAAACGATTATTTTGTAATATTTGAAATCACGTGTGAATTGACAAAAAGAAACCTTATTGAGGCGGGGTTCTTTGAGGATGTCCATTCCCCGAACGTGTGGGTGAGTTGATTTCAATTTGTAACTGTCCGGTGTGATATTACTGGACGTGGTCGTAGGTGCTGAAGCATATTCCCGAACCTTCACATCCATTACGTAGCTGTTTCGCCACGAGCGTGTACTAAATCCCAAAAACAGCCATAACAGACCTGATCAAAGTCTCGCAACCGTTCTGCAACAACTTACCATTTTGAGGCATTAACGGAAAATATTTTCACCGTCGACATGTTCACCGCCATGGCATGGAAATCAGACTCTGCAAAAAAAGAGAATTTATAAGGGCGCCACTGTTTCAGTTTAAAAAAATTTTTCTCCCTCGGTTTCGCGTGATTCGGCGAAAGCTAGTCGGATTTTCCTGCTGCACCACTGCTCGCGCAGTCCAGGAACCTGAAGCGAATGTTTGGAAACCAGTGCCAACTACGCCCCCTTCTCACCCACCCAGGCTATAAGACACGCTTTATCAGCCGGGCGAAACTTCTTTCCGGTGTATTTTTCACCATTGCCACAGCCATTCATCTTTGCCATATTTGGCTTGTCTGGGCTGCCCTGGGCCGTGGCCGTTTACGGCGCACATACACACCTGCTTATTGCAAAACGTGTCTCGGGGTCAAAATAGGCTGAAAACGCGCGAGATTTGAATTTTTTGTCAAACTGCCTGTTACTTTGTCTAAGAAGGTCCCAACGAAAATAGGATGTAGTCTGCGGCAAGCGCACGATTAGCTGTGTGATTTTTTTTGTCTAACAGAGTTTTATGATAGCGGTGGCACTCATGGTTCTCCTGAACGCAATTAAGGTGGCCCTACGTGGACACTGTTTTTATTGATTTGTGTGCAAAACCATGGTTACCACTTTGTGTAAGTTATGTACAAAAACAATACACCCCCATTACTCTGAAAAAAAAAGAGTAATGGCCAAAAAGCTTGTATCTGCGACTTTTTAGAATGAGGCAATGAAGATTTACGTAGGGTATGACCTGTCATGATTTCCCAAAGCCGTACCCAGCTCTCAATATCTGTCAATAATGTATCCTTACAGGATTGGTGCTCTTATCGTTAGACGGTGAAGTGAGACGGTCGGCCATCTCATCCGGAAACGGAAGGGATGACCTACAGGGAACTTAAGGGGGAACTATTCTTAACACCGCTTGTACATTAGACGGCCAAACGATACGGTCGGCCAAGTGAGAAAGTCGACCAAGCGAGATGGGTGGCCACGCGAGACAGAGCCCTCGGAGCACCTCGGCGGTACTGAGTGAGTCACCCACAGCCTGGCGTACAAGGTCAGCGAGGGTTTATGGTTCGCAAACCAACCTCCATCACAGGGGATCGGCAACCTGGGGCACTGGGCAAACCTGGGACGAGTCCATCCGCTCACAAGCAATATGGAGAGAAGAATGCCGAACCGCTGCACCACCGCGGCCGCGCCGCAGCCATGTTGCAGATGCTCAGAGCCACTCACTTGCCTTGTCTGCTTGTGGCTGGTGTTCTTGACGTGTCCCTTCGATAAGAATGCCGCCGAAGAAGCAGAGGCAGAAGCGCTACGAAATTACAGTACTATGTGGTAAGCTTACTTCATCATTGGTAAAGCTTACTGTCGTATGGGCTGTAGAGAAGGGTGTGGAGCTCTACTTATTTCAGGAGCTGCTACTGTCGGAGGTGCATTTACTGAAAAGATTATACGGAACATTGCTTCGTTCAATGAACGTCCTATAATTTTCGCTTTGTCTAATCCGACCAGCAAATTCGAATGCATGGCCGAACAAACTTACAGCTTTTCTGATGTGAGTTGCAAGTTTACAGTTAAATTTTTAAAAACTAGACTATGTGGTCGAGCGTCCCGAAGAGCCTCCGCCCAATCAGGAATTGCGCGATCCAGCAGAGTGTGAGAATTGCTCCCACTGAACTCAACCTTTATGAAGCCGAACCATTCTCCAAACGGAACGAAGAGCTGAAGAAGACGACGAGGTGAGGCCAGGCTGTGAACGAGGGAAGGGCAAGTGATTGCCTTTATCGCGTTGGCTGCTAATTTGGTGCGGTTTGTCGATGTGCTTAGTTCTGTTAGGGCCTGTGTTCCGGCTGTGCGACTGTATTTTTCCGTAGCGAATGCCGAGTTTACGGGAACGAGACGATGAGAAAGTCGTTGTGCAAGAGCCGTTTCATCCATCTAGGGCAATAATAGGACACAGGGCGACAAGACAGGGTGCTTTTAGTGGCATCCCACACACAGACTTCGCTTGGCCTAACATTACTCAGGTCTTGTCCAAGTTGAGAATCAGATCAATTTTTCTACTCAGAAACTTTATTATCATGGCTTTCAAGCTCTGTATGCTTTGTTTTATAGACAAGAGATCATAGGTGGTCTGAGATTTGAGCTGAAAAGCAAGGGGTAAGAATGCCACATTGATTAGTCTTATGCGTCTTGACAACAGAGCTAATTGGTTTTGTTGGAAAGCACTGGCGTAGAAGAATGGACCAAGGCACTCTGGTAAAGTACGAGATGATCCCGAGTAGTGCCATTATATGCCGCACTAAACTCGCCAACGCCAACTGCATGACAGGCATGTGTCCATATGTATGTTGTGCCGGCGCCTCTTCTACGCCGCCCGGCATGACATGCGTGCTTCAGTGTGTGCGCATGCGCCAGCATCAGCCCTTTCATACGCCCCTGAAAGACTCCACTGTACAAAACCCCTCGTTCGTGCAGCATTAATCGATTGCCGAATGCGCAGTCTTGTGCCACTATCGCGGCATGGGTGTTTGGGTCCTCACAACGTGTTTGCCTAATCACAACGTGATGAGTTTCCAAAAACACCATCATTTGTTTCATCCAACAAAAGTACAAGTGTCCTTATCCCCTGGCTGTTGGTTGAAGATGCTGACTCCATTCATGGTTATTGCCGGAGGGTGTTCGAAACTGGGTTTGATCGCCGAGAGAGACTCACGATCAGAGCGTTCCGCCATGTGACCGCCATGTGACGAGTTGTTCGATGGCTGATTATTATTCGCTTTGGTTCGCCGACGATTGAAATTGGCCTGTCTATCACCGCTTCTCAAGCGCTGAGTTGTTATGCCGACGGGCGGACACCTCTACGCTGGTACAACCAACCAAGCGAAGAGCTCTAGTTGGAAGGACAGCTGGGGATGATACCCAACCGCACGGTCGACGGTCTAGATGGCAACTGACGAGCAGTCCAAGGGGGCAGCCAAGAGGCCGAACGGGCTACCTGGTTGAAGCAGTCAGGATTAAATCCAGGCTCGCTCTGCTCTCATTAGAGGCCTGAGCAGGAAGTACTGCACACACGTGCACGAGACACATGTGCCGGGCGGTCTCTTCTGGAAGGAACCTTCATCATTAGATCCAGGTTGCAGTATGAAGTCTGTAAGTAGGCAACCGAATCTGCTGATCTGCCTTTGTTCGGCTGGTACAACATGGATATGTGCATGTGTTCGATCCCGCTCAGTGGCCTGATAATGTGCCTCGAATCTACGACGCACGACTGCCGCAAGCTGCTTGGCCATCGTTGGACGAAATGCCGAATTGGATATCGATGAAACTCAGCCAGAGTGCGGCATCGGCAAAATGATTTGACAATGGACCCAAACACTGTGGTCTATCAGAGTCTGATAAGGCGGTTTATTGAGACCAATGGGATGGTTCATGATTTAACTCACCTTTGATGCAAGCTCTTTCAACCATGTGCCTCTTGGTTTCGTTTAATTTTGCCTGATAAGTTGCAGTTCGTCACCACACTCAGTGTTACGGCGCCCAGTACTGCACTGGACACCATAAAGCCCGAAGTATAGTTCGATGCGATGCGTCAAATAAGCGTGCGATGCGACACTTTGTGGTGACCTGACAATGTAAAACGATGCCTAAAACGTCGCATCGCACGCTTATTTGACGCATCGCATCGAACTATACTTCCAGCTTAACACTGAGTGCTATTGAAGTGTCTGCTGCGGAAGTTGATCCCTGTCATCCTACAACCATGTTTGCAGTTCTCAGTTTCCATGCTTTACACTATTGCGGCCAGCTGCGCTCTGCCTCTTCCCACTTGCACTACTTCGCGAGGGCTCGAGTCGGGTGCTTGCTCCTTCCGTCATGGCTGCTCAGTCCCAGAAGTCTGCTGCCGACCCACAAGGTACGCCACCGTCACAAAAAGCTGGATCGCCGCACGATGACGATGAAGTAGGCTTAGCTTCATCATTATCAAACTTTTGCGAACTATTGCTTTACGTTTATTTCAGGAGGATGACCATAAGTCCCGCATCGTAGCCGAGCTGGAGCCAGAGCAAGTGCGATGGTTCTACAAGAAAACCGAATCGGACAAGGATAAAGCGTGGTATCCACTGAACGGTAAGAAAACCTTGCTTCTCCGTCGAGCGCACACACGCTCTTTTCACTCCAGGCAGGGACTCGCTAGCTCTCGAAATGGGCTACCGCCGACATCAAGCAATCCTGCACGCGCAGGAGCAGCCGGATGAGAAACAGGCGACAGATGAAGACTGGGCCAACACTGCCGTAGCACTCGGAGGACTGTACGGTTTGGTGTACGAACCAGGCGAAAAGACTGCAGCGAAGACTGGTCAAGCGAAGGATCCATCGAAGTCCGAGAAGCCCAAATCGATGGTGGTCAAAGCGCAGCGCTTCCCCTATCGGCTGAAGCCTCTCTACTGGAAAGGTAAATGGGTCTGGCTCGAGGGATTTGGACATTTCTCAGGGGCTCTGGCTCAGGTGGACGGGTTCAACTGGCCCGTGGAACCTGGTTCTTCCTTGGTAGCAATGGGCATTGGCAGCCTCTCGACGGCAGCAGCCCCCATCTCGCTCGCAAAGTCGAGCAGCAGCACATGGAGATGTTCGCTGGTAAGCCAATCCCAGAACGTACAAGTCAGAACATCGCGCTGATCAAGCCTGTGGCCCAAGTGAGAGATGCGGATGAAGAACGCAAGAAAGGGCAAGGTGCCGAAGTCAGATGGTTGAGCGCGGTCGATGTCCTTCTGTACAATCACGGCCACCGGTCGCGATGGTGGCGGTACCTGAAGAGTACGAGCGGCACGCGGTTGATGCGCGGCTATCGAACTCATGCTCGACCGGACGATGGACCGCCTCCATTCACCGATCTCGTCTTCGTCATTCACGGAATCGGCCAGAAGCGGGCTCGGAACAAGATCGCCAAACTGGTCGCTGGGTAAGTTTCCGTGCGAACACATTGTTTTCTGCCCACTGGTACAAAACCTATCCTGATATCCTTTCCGACTGATACAAAGATACTATGCCTTTCAGACTACGAGACTCGAGCGAGCACTTGCTCCAAGCCCATTTCCGTGATGCGGTTCATCGGCCCGTTTTCCTGCCCGTTGACTGGCGTACGGAACTGGACTTCGACGAGCGTAGGCGGTTCGATTTGTTGCTCCTTTGTGTCCCCAGATTTGATTGTATCGTTCCATTAAAGACGTTATGGCGAACCTCACACCTGACTTCCTGCAGCATATTCGAGGCTTCCTGAACGAGACGATGATGGACTTGATGTACTACGCCAGCCCAGTGCACGGACTGAAGGCAAGCTAGCCTACTTATGGTTAGGACCGCATGCACTAGTTCTAGCCGTTTGTCTTTTCAGATCACGCACGCCGTCAGCACCATCATGAATCGGATGTATCGCACATTTAACACGCACGACCCAACCTTCGTAAGCCGTGGTGGTCGCGTCTCGCTGGTGGCACACAGCTTGGGATCTGTCATCGCCTACGACATCTTGACCATCGGTGACAGTGCAGCCCCGGTACGAACAAGATTCGCATAACATGACGCCTTCTAAAGTCTACATTTAGGACCCTGGAGATGATCGACTGTCCATCGTTCCACGCTCGAGTCCTGACACACCTCGGTTGATGTTTCGAGTAAATCTCATCTGCCTCGTTTAAACTTGTCCTAATCATGATTTCGCTTGCAGACGCACCATCTGTTCTGCATTGGATCGCCTCTAGGCATCTTTCTGGCCGCCCGGCATGTGCGCGGACCACGGATTCTGAACCCGCCAGATGTCGCTCCAGGCTACCGAATCCACAACATTTACCACCCAGCCGATGTCGTGGTGAGCATAGATTTCTCTCTTCCGTTTTTGTCTTCTCGATTCTCACAGTTCTAAGGCCTATCGGATCGAGCCCCTCGTGTCGGAAATCTACGCCACCATCGATCCGCTAAAGATCCACAAGGCCAACGCGCCGAATCCAATGCCCTACGAGAAAATGCCCAACAAACTGCTGGTCCGTCAACAGCACACGACTCCCCCGACGAAGCCGCCGAAAGAAAAGAAATCGAAAGACACATCGGACAAAACCAGCGAACTGTCGAGCAGCATGTCCGACACACAAGAAAAGACTCCGCCGCAAAAGAAATCCAGCTCTAAAGGCAAAGTCGAAATCGTGCAGGTCGCTTCCGCCGACGGTAAACGTCAGGGCAGACTTTGCAGCCGCTCTGTCTCACAAATTTGATTTCAGCGCTGCCGTACAGGATTGACTATGCTGTGCAACCCGGGCCAACGTTGAGCGCATACTGGACAGCGATCAGTGCGCACATGAGCTACTGGACGAATCGAGACGTCTTGCTGTACATGCTGTGCGCTCTCTACGGCCTCCCCAAGTCGCCCAGTGGAGGAACGAAAGACAAGAAGTGACCAGATGGTGGGACGTGTGATGTGTCAATGGCCTGTTTCCGTGGAAATCTGCAAAGGACTGCGTCAAAGGTGCCGCTAACTTAGATGATCATTCGCGAGGTCGTATATTTGTTGCCGCAACAGGCATGTCAAAATGTACTGGCAGTCAGAAAACACGGCTCACAGCGGATATTCGTTTTCGGTACTTCGATAATACCTATGCTTTGTACTTTGGCACTCAGTTCCTTTAATCGTAAGTCCTGTGACCTCACCTTTAGATAAAGGTGAGCGTCGCTCTGACTGACGATCTTTATCAGGCAATGTGGTACAGCCATACTAGTGTTCCAATGACCAGTGTTTTTCACTGTCTGACCTGACCAGTGACCTGCGAGGAATTGTAAATTTTCTGGCTCTTACTTTGACATTGATCGGACAAAAAATGTTGCTTATAATCGGCACCAGTAACAAAGCTTCTCTGTGTTTGCAATTCTAATTTTACCATTAAGTTCACTACAGCTGACAATTTCCTGGCAGTACGTGAAATTTAACGTGCAGTCCAAGAAACTGAATTTTTATATAGCTCAAAAAGATATGCAAAGCTGTTTTCACGGCTTTGGAAAAACTAGAGAAGATGACACCCATTGAAAATCAAAGATAAATCTCATTCGTTATACGTCAATTCCTGCTCAAACTGCCAGCTGCACGATCGATTTCTTTTCGCCGCAATCCGAGAAAAGGCGCCTTACCAGGCTGGAACTGGCTGGTACAGCCAGAATATCTTGCGCGAATGAGGGACTCGCTTTTGGACTCGCTCGGGTGCTTTGATCCCTCAACGAATGTTTTGTCTGGCTTTTCCCTTATCGTTAGGGTTTGCTCCGGTGCATACTCATACTGAAGCTTAAAGCTTACGATTGGGCTCTAGCTAAAAAGGCTAAACTAAAAATCGTTTAGAGGGCCAAAGTGCAAGAGTGCCACTCTATCTATGTACTATGTCCTCTGACTTAGGTACTAATGCACATCGACATGTGAAGGATAGTAATAGAACGCATTTGTAAAAGTGGCACTTGCCATCGACTGCGTGGTCAGCGGTCAAAGTCCACTGGATGCGGTTGCAACAGCTTTTTTCGTGGCCGTTTCATCCTCCCACTGGTCCACGTTCTATTTATCTTTCACAAGATTTTTAATCAGGCGGTCATTTATATGTGACCCTAACGCGATACAAAAAGGGGCACACGTTACCTCTGACACCGCTGACAGTGCAGGCGACTGTACATAAAACTTTCCCATTGCGTTCTTGGAATATCCTTTACATTTCTATATGCATCAGAATGCCCGTTTCTACTGCCCACCAATTTCACTGACACTCCTCCGCGGAGCTGCTTTGTCCGAGCGAGATATGGATGAGGTGATAAATGGCTATCACCACCTGGATCACTGTATGTTTTCAGGAGGTTTTTACGCTGCTGCGTGTGCAAATGCAGTTCGGCAACTGGAAGCGTGCTCTCGACTGCACTATGAGCATCGCATACGTGAATACTATGGTCGGATGCTGAAGAAGGTGCTTATTTACAGGAGAGTATGTGCTTGCTGTCTTATTACGTACTTGTCCAATATTATCTCGCTTCGTTTTTTATTGTAGAAACTATTGGCAGCAGCAGCAGCAGTGCCAGAAGGGGAACAGTTCAGTTATGATTGGAAAACGGAGTTCTTAGATAATTTACATCGCGAACGAAATCACGAATACAGCAACGGTGATGAAGCCCCGTCTCCCGCTTGGCGTCGGGCGCTGAAACGATCTCGGATGTAAGCTGCTTTGGTGTGTATTGAGACACGTCTGACGTGCTTTCTTTCAGGATGATAATGGATTGTAAAATTCGATCTGGTGAACCGCAGGCTTTGTCATCCGATGATGAAGATTTTGGTGCTGCGACAACAGTCGGTACTTCGAAAGCCCATGCAAACGGCCATGGCGGATTTGCTGGGCCGTCCGGGCACAGTCGGCAGGCAGCGCACTTGGCGCATGATGGTGGCAGTGCTGCGAGTTCACAAGTTCGGTCAACATTGGCTAAGCCGAATAGCGTTGGTTTGTGCATCTTCTTTTTGATCTTCGCGATGTCCGTCACTTCGTATTTATAGATTTGGATTTACACGAACCAGTCGGCAGTACTGAGATAAAAGATATGTTAAAGGAGTTCCGGCGCCCGCGAAAAACGCATCCAGTGAGTGTTGTGCTTTCGAAACATTAAGTGGCTGGTCATCAGTAACTGACTTACTTTTCCTTTTTTTGGTTTTAAAAATTTTTGTGTGTTGGGCCCTATGCCGCCCCAGTTTCCCCACGGGACTTCCAACCCATTTGCCCATAGCCAGCCAGCAGTCCTGTTATGATAAGCGAGGCCGTGAGGTGACCAGCTCTCACGGCAGCTTCACTCTATGTGTCTCCACTAGGAGCACCTCCACACGAGGGCATTCTGTGCCAGCACCAGCGTCCCAGGATGATACTGGGCGAGAAGGTAGGGACCTTCCCGACTGGTGTTCGGGAAGCAGTTTCCTGATTTTCTACTCGTTTGGCGTCTGCCGCTTGACGGTCCTGGGTGAGTCGCCCAGAGCCAGGCTCGGAGCCAGAGCTAACTTGCAAGGTCAGCAAGGGTTTATGGCTCCAAGCCGATGTCCATCAACAGGGATTAAACTTACGACGAGCCCGGCCCCCTGCCGCTTTAGTTCCCCAATGGACTTCCAATCCATCTTTGCCCAGAGCCAGCCAGCACTCATCTGATTGTGAGCCCGTGAGGTGACCAGCTCGTACGGCCTTCCCTCTGTGTTTCTCGACTAGGAGCACCTCCGAGCGCCAGCATCCTATGCCAGCACCAGCGCCCTAGGATGATGTTGCCCATGTCATGTCATGTCATACTTTATCCATAGCCAAGCACTATAAGGCGCAATCGAGGGCTAAGGAACACATAATTGACAATCATTTTGTACCGAGGCGGGATTCGAACCCTCCCCTGTAAGTGCGCACCCAGCGTGAGAGGCAGACGCCCAGGATCCTGGGTCGTGGCTTACTGGGTTAAGGCGTCTGCCTCTCACGCTAGGGGAGGGTTCCACTCCCGCCTGTGTAAAACTGATGTGTTCCTTAGCCCTCGCGTGCGCTGGATAAAGTCATGATGACATGACATACTCGGCGAAAAGAACGGGACCTTCGCCACTGGCGTTTGAGAACCAGTTTCTGATTCTCTACTCGTATTCTGTACCCAGAGCCAATTGTGCAAGGCCAGCGACGGACTTACTAAACGGACTTACTAGCCGTCCTCAGTCGGAACAGAACTCGGCCTTCCAGTCAGGGTTGCTGGCCCAAGCAATGCGGGACCAACCAGCTTAGCCACCGCGGCTCTCTGACTGTTTTACTTGCCTACAGAGCACTGTGACCAGTAAGCCATAAGACGGGACAAACATGAAGTAGTACAGCTACAGAAGATAAAGCCTATTAGCAACTATTGGACAGGTCCCACACATCACATCCATATTCCAGTTTAGGCAAGGTTTATGACGATATAGCATGCAGAAAATGCTGGACGTAGCTGCCACATTTCCTGCGATAGATGCCAATCATTTGGTGGGCAGGAGCATCGACGTTGTAGCGTCTTAATCTTGCATGGGAGTGATACAGCCAACGAGGCAAGCTTAGCGTGGCTTAGGCATCAATCATGGTTGGTTATAAAAAGTTTCGCCCAATTACGCTCGCAGAAGTAATAGTTTCAATTTCTTTCTGACTTGATAGAACAATCGTAGAAAATATTCCTATTGCATAACTCTTTACTCTTGATATGCCTATTTCATAAGTTCATGACTTCATAATTACAGTCAGTCTCTTTTCGGGAACATCCGTCCTTGGAGTTTGACGACATCAAACTGGACGATGTGGTGAATCGATGTGGAAGCGAAGTCCGGTTGATGGCTCAGAAATGGGGTGTTTATAAGAAACAGCCGCCAGCATTAGGTTCCGAAACATCAGATGCCCTCGGTACTTCCAGCATCTTTCATCCAGCAAGTCGAAAGGCACCGCCAGTAGCTAAGCATCCACCAAAAAGCAGTGCGGCATCCAAAGACAAGAAGGCTGAGTGAATTTGTCAGGGCGTTTAGTTGTCCTTGAAATGCTGGGCTGCTAATCATAGTTCATATCCTGTACAGAATCAATGTTTAGATCAGATTGGAGTTGAGCAGCCAATACTGACTGATTGGTGGATAATTTGAATGTGCTGTTGTATGTTCGTGTTGTGCTTCTTGACTGTGACAAATATGAAGGGGCCGTAGGTTCAGTTTGCCGAATATGGTCGCATCGAGTACCCTGCCCGTCTGGCTAGTTGGAAAACGTCCTTAACGGACAGGCACGCCGCGGGCCGAGGACAATGGTGCTGTCCACGGTGGCCAAGCATGATGCCGTGGCCGTCTTCGAGCGAGGCCCCTGCGGTACTGTCGAAGAGTACCAATTGGCGTGCGCGCATTGTCCTTTCTCATTCTAAGGTTGGATGCTTAGCGGAGTGGTTTCTAGAGGAGACATGGGATATTTGATGGAGCTACGAGCTTGCTAGCTCGTCAATCCTAGTCGGAATAGATCTGCGGCCTTCTCGCCAGGATTTCTGGACCAATCACTTCAGAACAACTGACTAAAGAGCCACCGCAGCTCCTATCCTATCCTGCGTCAGACAGGCTATGGTGCCGTAATGGGCTGGGATTAAGGGCGCGTCGTTCGCGCCCCAAGGATTTATCCTAGAAGAGTCTGGCGACTGGCGCCTTGAATCAAGAGGCGATAGGGCCGAAATAGCAGCAGTCGTTGGAACAGAGCGGGCGGCTAAGTTCAATCCAGTGCAAGACAGTTTTCGCGCTTCCTAGCCTATCAATGGAATCCAAAGTGCGAAAAAAGCAGCCCAGATCGATCGAAATTCGCACAAAACTTTCTGTAGCTGATTGTGGGACCTCGCGCTCGGCAAAATGATTTGAACCAACGAGCCATCGTTAGGCGAGCTATGCAAGAGTAATGTATGAGAGAGGAGATAGGATAGGTACATGGAGTCTCTGAGCCTGTGCTAGACAGTGTACTGTACAGTACGCAGACTAGTGGATATCCACACGCAGACACACTACCTTGCTTCCAGCTGGAGTGCGGTCGTTTCGAAGATGGATGATCGGCGCGGGCCACGACCAAACTTGGAACATCAGCGCCCCAAGACTTACCGGTACGCACGGACGGACGGTCAGTTTCACCAAGCGGAAGCAGAACATTCGCGACTTCCAACTCGCAAGACTAAATGGCTTGACGATGAATGGAGCGAGTTTGGCGACCCATCTATCGAGACTCAAGAATCGATGCCAGATCGCGTTGCACTGGATTACGTGCGTCCATCGATTCCCGTCGTCCATCGGAATCAACGAAAACAGCAGTTCTTCCGCCAACTGATGAATTTGGGCAAAGCGTGCGTCCACGACCAATGTTCCGCCAACAACGAATACGATCCCTTCTGCGTGTGCCGATTGGAATCCCGTGAACAATTGTCCCCGAAAATGGCCGATCGAAGATCTGTAAGTGCTCCTTGGTTTCGTGTAGTCAGCTTGTTTTGGCTTAGCGCGAAGCGCCCGTTCGATACGAACTCGTACGTACTTCATCGAAGTGTTCTTCAGGGAGTACCAGCCGGCTTGCGCAATCTCGGCAATACGTGCTACATGAACTCATACCTTCAAGTAAGTCACGATATTTCTTAACTTCCCACTTTCCAACTGCCCTTTTTAGACGCTGTTCCACACACTTCCAGTTCGAAGGATCTTGTACGAATGGAGGATGCCGGCACACGACAAGCGCGACCCGAGCAAGAAGTACGAGCTCGTGAAAGAACTGCGCGATCTGTTCGTTCGAATGCAGTCCAGCAGGCAGACGTCGGTCACTCCGCAATCCTTGGCCAGAACGACTGGTCTGAACGTGGCGTTGCAGCAGGACGCTCAAGAGTTCCAGATTCTCTTCCTGGACTGGGTCGATAGTGTGCTCGCGGAACGGCCGGGGGAGGAAAAGCTGCAAAGCTTGTTCAAAGGCAGGATACGATCCGCGATCAGGTAGGCATTTTTATCCTCGGCTGACAGCGCAGCCAGCTCTCCGTTCAGGTGTCGTGTGTGCCGCGCGGAGTCGGAGAACGAGAACGACTTCTACAACCTTACACTGCAAGCCAAGAGCGTCGAAAATCTCGAACAAAGCATGAGGCTCTTTTTTGCGGTAAGTCAGTTCTTCCTGATTCCATCAGTCCTCTTCATGTGCGCCCTTTCAGGACGAAGACATCGATGGCTACCACTGCCAGAACTGCGGCCAGCGGAAGGACGCGGAGAAGCGAACGAGGCCAGTCGCGTTGCCTCGGTTCCTGAATCTGCACTTGCTTCGATACCACTTTGACAGGTAACTGTACAGGCCGCCCTGACACCCAGCTCGAGTAATCTTCAGCTTCTTTTCGCGTGTTTAGAGCGAGAAATGCGCAGACGAAGCTGACGCACCCAGTCGCATTCCCAAACATTCTCAGCCTCCGCAACTTCCTGACCGAAGAACAAATCCGTGAATGGGGCGAAGACGGATGTCGGTACGAGCTGATGGCCATCCTGATCCACTTGGGCGGCGCGCAAGGCGGCCACTACTTTGCCCGAATCCGAGTGGCGTCTGATGCCCGTTGGTATACGTTCAACGACGAGTGGGTCACCCCGTACGCCGACGAGGGTAGGAGATCATGCGGGACTAAAAGGGCTTCTACGACTTTCTCTCTTTTTAGACCGAGATGCTGATGCCCGCGATGCGTACTTGTTCGTGTACGAGAAGACGAGGGACGTGGAGCGCAACGTGCAAGAACCCGCCCTGCCCAAACACGTCGACGTTCCTGAATACGCCCGAGGGGGCAACTGGCGAGTGCCAGCGTTGAGGCAGCGCTACGACCAAGGCCTGCAGGGAGTCCAGAAGTTCTTGAGGAGCCTGAAGGTGCAAGATGGTGAGTCGACCTAGTCTGCCTTACGAATAAAATCCGCTGTCTGGATCGCTCTCTCCACTGTAGACTCTGTGATCCTGTGGTTGCCCACCGACTGGCTGGCCGACGTTGCCCGGACGATCAAAGACGGACCACCAGAAACAACCATTGAAGCCCCAGACATGAATCGACATCTGTGCATTCACGGCTGCTTGGCGAATTTCCATGGTCTGAAAGCAGTGAGTTCGGTCGGAGCGGAAGAGCTGTTTGACACGTTGGCTGTGGCCCCTGTGCCGTTCTTCGTCGACGGGTAGGCTTCTGCTTTGCTTCGTGTTCGATCTATAGGCCTCGAATGTTTCCCCTTCAGATCCATGTTCTGCGCCGAATGCGTCGATGGGACTGGCAAGCGCAGTGACTTTTTCTACGGGTGATTCGTGACATGTTCTGTGATGGCCTCGTCCTCATGTAACGTCATCTTGGCTGTGTGTGGTTCTGTTGTCCTTGTCATCAAGTCGTCCACATCCGCAAGTGCCACGAAGTCGAACAGCCATGGTGTCTTTTCTGGTCTCGCTAGGATGAGTCTCAAGGGGAGTGCCAAGGACAGCCGTTCTGACATGTCTTCTGTATCCAATTGCTATTGATCATCCACGAGTTTATTCGTTTATTTTCAATGACTGCGAGGGTTTTAGTTTTCAAAATTGGTGGGTCGTTACGGCGCTGTAGGGTCCTGACAATGATCGCGCTCCTGTGCTCGGTGGCTGTCGCACGAAGGCGCAAGAAGCGGAGCACTAGACACAGTGAATACCGTATGCACTGGAGAGGGCGCATGAAAGCATGAGGCACATATGTGCATTAACTGGCGCAGGTACACCAGTACCTGTTGTGTGTGTGTGCTGTGAGATTCTCATTATAAGGTCTGCAGAGTTTAGCTTTTGCTTTTGAAATCCACCCATGCTAATAGCGCCAGCTGCAATGCCTTTTTTCAGCTTATGCAAACCTTGAATCATTGCTCGGGCACTGCTCCGCGCTTCGATAATACAATATCGCATTGTGAGTAGGTATCTACGTGCCCTGATTAGACGGAAAACCACAACACTGTCAACTGAAAACATCATGTTCTACCGTTTGCACCAGTGAGGGATAGGGTACAGTCTGCTAGACGAGAGAAGTAACAGGTGGTGTACTACTAACGATAAGACGGAAAGCTGACAAACACTTGAATGGTCCCCGTGTGCGCTATGATGTACTCTGCACTTCCATACTACAGGAAGAGCCTGTGGCGCGACGCTTTCCCTCACGATCAGGGTATGCTACTGGAAACAACATCAGAGGACAAGCTTAGCACTCAGGCCGTGTGGCACAGTGCTAAGCTAAGAAAAGAAATGCCAAGATATGTGCATACTGAAACTGATGCCTGGCTGTACGTATGACTTGTGTTGATGACATGTCTTCCAGGAAAACAATAAAATAAAGGGTGTTATTAGCTCCAGCGCGAGGATAGCATCACTGTGCACGTATCTACAGTAAGTAACGTGCAGGTAGGCATGTACCAACCGTACATATCTCCCCACCCATCACAGCGATTTAGATGCGAAGTACTTGCACAACGTAGATCAGGTTCTAAAAATAAAAACTTCCTTCTGTAGTCATGAATCGGTAGCTCAGTTGCGGGGGGCGTACACAGGATTTGAGGTAAAGGTTAGGTCAAAGAAGATCAAAACTTATACAAATTTCAGGTTTTGTGCTCTGATGGCAATGATGGAAAAATGGCAAAATGACATAATGGCAAAACGTGTGCAGGTGACACACTTTCTAGGTTGGGGGTTTTAGCACCCTCTTACCCACTCGGGTACCCGGCAGAGTTGGTTAAAGCGTGGTGCTAATATTAGCACCAAGGTCCACGCTTCGATCCCATGGGCCAATATTTTGCAAATGCTGTCTTTTAAGGAAATTATATTGTCCATAATATTGTCATAGACGTATTTTGAAATACGTCTATGACAACATGACACTTCTAACATATGATCAACAAGAAAGTTATTGCTCTATCGAATGCAAGTGCGATCAGAGATCAATTCTTGCGAGATATTGTAGTCGATCGGAGCACCACTGCAAATGTGGCGAGACATGAAACTGAGACAGTCTCGCGCCTAGTGCACACCGACCGCGCACAAGAAGCTGTAGCGAAGTTCCTAGGACATTCTTTAGCAGTGGCCAGAATGCATTATGTGGACCCTGTCCCAGACCATGTGCTGGAAGGAGCAGCGAGTTTGGAGACTATGATGGAAGAAAAAGCTACTGAACCTTCCAGTCGTACTTCCCGACGCCTAGTACGCAAGAGTTTATGATGTTGTAATATTTATACGGGTACACATAATAATGTAACGTTTGTTGGGGACTGATATTCGATTATGCGCTTAACTTAGTGTTCTGTATGTGTTTGTTTAACATGTAGGTTTTGCCTCCTTGAATTATATTAGACCATGAGCTGACCATGAAATAATCATGTTTAGGGTTTAAACCAAAACCGAATCAAACCACACAAAAGGATTATTTTTTGGGTTATTGAGTATGCCATGTTCACACATTAGCTACCCCACTTAATTGTGCAGTTGTAAAATCGGTGATTCAAAAATGTTATCCAACCAAGTGAAAAATGACACACAATGACATAAACCGCTATGTCAGCGCCAAAAATGACTACAATAGATAACTAGATGTATATGACTAATGAACTAGCATACCTGACACGCCATGCAGGCCTCTAGAGCACTTGTCGGTACATACGATAGGGAATTCAGACTGTCTTATCAACTTAGCTAGCCATGCATGCAGATCTTCGAAGATCTTATTACTTAGCAGGCTTATTCCAAGCATCTTCGAGCATTTGGAAATGAGTTCTTGTTTCGTGTCGTCTTTGTTTATCCACAACGGCGATCATAGCATTCTCCTCGTCTTCTATACGGAGCAGGCGAGCAAGGGCGACGGGTATGATCTCTTTGGCGCGTTTGCGAACATGACCATTCCTCTTCAAGACGACGGCAGGATGGGCCAAAGCGTAGGCTATCTTCCACAAATAGTTGACATGGATCAAAAGTGCTCTGGTTTCGTAGGTCAAAGGTAGATCTAGTACGATCAAGAACATGAAGGCGTAGTTTGGTATATAGCAACACAATTGAATGACGCAATCAGGGACGATGATTCGATTGATTTGGATGTTCTGATCGATTTGGAATCTAGAGCTTAAAGTGTGCTTGGCCTTATTCCCCATCACAGCTCTAAGTTTGTACCCATTCCAGTACCACACAATCACCACGCAGATCACAGAGGCGATGAGGGCGGTCAGATTGTTGGTCAAGGACGTGGTTGCCCCACTCTGAGTCATGGATAGTAAGTTCTCACAAATGGCCATCATTTGTCCTGGTGGCATTCTGATCAGACTATTGACAATATTGAAAGTAGGCATAACGTAACACAAGGGTACTAGAAGTACGGCCAAAGTGGGAAACGTGGCGCATTTCGAATTATCAGAGTATCTCTTGTATCTGACCGTCGAGTACAGTCGTTCCAAACTGATGCACAGCTCGGCATAGACAGCTATTTGGACGGGGATCGAGAACGGTATCTCGTGCACACGACAATCGAACATGCTCGTTTTCATCGAACACGGATCTCCTACTCCGAATGTCCTTGGTAAAAGTTGACCAGCTTTAATGACGTAATCGAACGAATACCATAAAAGACTGAAACTGAAATGGAGAAGTAGAATTCTAAGATTCAAATGAAAAACGCCGACTCTCCAAATTGTTAATAAGAGCAGAAGATTCAGAAAAGTTGCAATCAATCCTGAAATAATCTCTGCGAGTAACAGGAATGGAAATCCAGGCGTATTCAAAATTGTCTTGGCCACTTCACATAAAATTTCTTCCTTTGTGAAATTCGTGCCATCGGTTCCGTTCGCCATGCCAGCTCGACTGTGCCCTTTCCGATAATATAAACGCGATGGTCCACTCAGCCGGCCTCCTTCCTCCACGCACGGAAAACAAGAGCAGGTGGACCTCTACTAATGAGGACCACTGGTAAGGCTCACGTCAAGCACGCATGCGTCCACAAGTTTTACGCCTTCTGGGAAGTTGCCTGCCTTAAAAAACCAAAATCAATCTGACCATTGCGCATGAGCTCAAGTATCACGCCTGAGCGAAAGCACGATCAGTGTCTGAACAGCGCTTCCGAGAGCGAGAGACCATTTTAAAAAGGAATTCTATCCGACACAAAGAAAAGCACCTGGAAAAGCTGGTCTGTTTCCTTGGTAACGACTGAGCCAATAAAGTCCCATTATCTCTCACCTTCTCATGGTCATACTTGTCCGCCAGGAGGGCGAAGAGCGCATTGGAGTGTCTTACGGTTTCAATCATGTTCCCCTGCTGGTTCCACAATCCCTGCGCTCAATGTTTCTTTGTGCATGTCGCATGGCAATAAGGTTACAATCCCTCAAAGCGATCATAGCAAGGACTAATTAAGACGGCGCATCCAATACTTGCGTCGGTGCAAGAGAGCGAGGGTTCGAGGGAAATATTTAAAGTAATTGCAAGGTCCGACTTTGAGACTAACTATGTACATATTCTCCACAAATACCTGAGGTCTTGTAAAGGGGTGTAGTGTTTACCCTTCCATCTAGTTCCAGCAAGTCAATGCCGGTTACCGGTTATCAAGGTACGATGCCAGCAACATGCCAGGTCGCCCGATCAAAGTACAAACGAAGGCTCAGAAGACCAGTCCTTGTGATATACGGGTGATCTGTTGATTTATGCAAAGTGATCCACTGGGGAGGTATACAAGGGGGATGTCTGCCTTGTTCTTGGAGAGTGTGTGCCGTGTCTCCGTCGGGTGCGGGGTTCAGTAAACGAGTGATTACAGTCTGTCCGGCGAGGCATCCTAATAGCGAACTGACAGCGTGACATGTGACAAATGACAAGACTATTTATAGCCTTTGGCGATTACTCCGCAGATGAGCGATTCGAAGAGGTCGCTCGCTCGACCCACGCCTGATCGATTTCGAGTCCGGGGTATGCCTGATAGGTCAGAAATCGGACTGACAAGTAAGCTGTAGCACTATCCTAGCTGCCTAGGGCGTATCGAAAGGGCATTATTATCTTTTCCACTTTTAATTCTGACACATGGTCGTGCTCAAACGTTGGCTGGACGCCCACTTGGAAGACATCTCAAATGGGAGTACGGGGACACATCTTCCCAGGAGTAAAGTGCGCTGCCATGGCACCTCTGGCTGAGACACCCGCATGAAAATCCCCACAAAGCGAATTGCAAAATGCTATTGCCAAGTTGGCAGATGACTCGTCAACACTTCGTAAGGGCATCCGATCAGAAATGGACCCCCCGGCTGCTAGAGACACTTGAACAGCAGCAGACCATGCATGACAGGACGTACAGTATCCAACTATGTTCACATGTCAGGGCTGGTGCGCTTTGATTACTGGTACAGGCAACTGCAGTGGTGCAGATCGAGCAGACTGAACTTGCGGGTGGCTCGCAGGTATAAGTGGCGAGTGGAGATGTGCGCCATAAAAGCGGAATCATTAAACGCGGAGAAGCCTGTCTTTAAGTCGAGTCCTTTGGAAAAAAAGGCCCCATAGTTTACAGAACTAACTCGCCAGTGTTTAGGAAAATTGAAGTTGCCACTAGAACTTTCCAGAGTGACCCAACACGTCTGCCGATTTCTCGGTTCAGGGCCCCGTTGCATAAAAGATAAGACAAGTCAACTCAATGAGACTACTACATACCCACGTTTGTTGCGATAAGACTTCATGGACGAAGAAAACTGCTTACGAAAACTCATGTTTGCGCAAAAACCTGTCTTGCATGCGGAACAGCGCGGGCATGGGTTTGGCTTTGAGCAAAAATTTTGATAACTGCTAAGACGAAATGTTTTTTAAAAAAATTATTCATCAGAATGGTCAAGAGGCTCATTATTTATTGAATGACGTAATCGAATCTAATGAATCTGATCAATTACGCAACAGATTAGTTTTGTGTTATTTTTTATCAGACTCTCTTATCGTTTAACACTTTTTATAACTTTACTAGCTGGATGACTTTGACAACTTCGATTTGATCTGCCTAATAACTTTAAACAGTCCGTTCAAACGGAGGCAGAAAATATTGTCTTCGAGGCTGCGCCTATACTCATTGATCACTATAACCGTTTGATCGATCAATCCCCTAATCAGCCAATCATATCGATCACCGGATCATACTAAGCCGATCATTATTGATGATCGGTAAGCCGATTATAGATATCTCAGTCAATTATCGTTTTTCGAACTCCTATGAGTCATATCGATTTATATCACTATTTTCACGTTGGCTCTTCTTGCATCGACCAAAAGCACTTTATCAAAGCAATAGCAACTGATTATAACACTGCTCTCCGTACCTTTCTTGATCAAGGTCTGGTGCATTAGATGGACGTTTTTGCGCAAAAGCACAAAATATTTTCTTTAAGACTGCCTGATTGCAGGGGCCCAGTTTCTAAAAACAGGACTACGAGCACTGGGTTCCACAAAGAAAATTGGCTCTAGCCCTGAGTTATAGAATCTCTGTCCGTGAGAAAGATATTTTCTGCTCTTTACGCAAAACGGCGCGGTAAAACTGTCGAATACACCACCTCCATGCACGACCGGCATATGTACTGTAGTCTATGTCAGAAAAACAGGTGCGATAATTAGCTGCTGATGAACCATAACTTTCGTAGATGAGTGCTTTTGATCGATAAGAAGGGAACCAATGTGAAAATATTGATATGACATATATGGCTGAAAAAAAAGACTCGATCGATTGAAAGAATTCATGGTTATTGACTGATTGATTTATGGACGACCAAGAGGGGGATGATCAGCAAACCGATTTCCTGCTCGATATGACCGGAGGATCCAACAAAATGATCGTCCGATTAATTAGTGATCACATCAATAAGTCTATCAGTCAACTGATAGACTTATTAATGTGATTGATCACCCGATCGACTAATAAAAGTGATCTGGTCGATCAAGCTCCGCATATCCACATCCTTGCGCACAGCTCCGGCATGTGGCGTTCTTTCTTTATCACAAGCAAAAAGTTGTCGTAAAGAACCCGACTTTTCTTGAACCGAGTTGTCTTAAGCCAGTTTTCTTATTGAGTTGACTTGTCTTATCGTTTACGCAACGGAGCCCAGCCTTGGCTCATAGACACGCGTCGTTCGTGGTCATGACGCTGCTCGGACGAAACCTCTATGATCTGCAACATTCGGTGCTGGTTAGGCGTTTCAGAGGAGAGATGGCGGCCAGACTGGCGATCCAATGCATCGAGGCAATAAAGGCCCTGCACGAGATCGGCTACGTCCATCGAGACATCAAACCGTCTAACTCTACCATCGGACGATCGCCGCCAACGGATCGAATCGTGCATGTGATCGAATTTCCGTATCTACGGCACGCGTGTGTGGCGACCCATCTGGGACGAGAGCAGGAACGAAGGGACGACCTGCAAAGCCTGTTATACTTTCTGGTCGAGTTTCGAAGGGGCACTTAGAGGGGAGGGTTCGACTCCCGCCTCGGTACAAAATGACTGTCAAATATGTGTTCCTTTGCCCTCGAGTGCGCTGTACAGTGCTTGGCTATGGTATGAAGTATGACATGACATGACATGACATGAGGGGCGGTCTGCCGTGGGGACGAGTGGGGACGAAGAACAATTGTCGAGGATAAAGCACGCCATCCGCGATCGACTGACCGAGGGCATGGGGACGCAATACGGCAAGATGTCGCGATGACGTACCCAACTACGGCAAAATTTACCAGTCGGTTCAAGGAGGGCAAGAACAGAAAGGCAGTTGGTCAAGGCGTTGGTCCCGCATTGCTTGGGCCAGCAACCCTGACTGGGAGGCCGCAGTTCTGTTCCGGCTGGGGGCAGCAGTTTAGTAAGCCCGTTCTCAGAGTGGGAACCAGTCTTCGGCGGCAGTTAAGTAAGTCCGTCGGTGGCCTTGCATACCTGGCTCTGGGCGACTCACCCTGTACCGTCATGTGGCGGACGCCGAACGAGTAGAGAATCAGGAAACTGGCTCCCGAACACCAGTCGGAGAGGTCCCTCCCTTCTCGCCCAGTATCAACCTGGGACGCTGGTGCTGGCACAGGATGCCCTCGTGTGGAGGTGCTCCTAGTGGGGGCACACAAAGGGAAGCTGCCGTGAGAGCTGTTCACCTCACGGCCTCGCTTATCATAACAGGACTGCTGGCTGGCTATGGGCAAATAGGTTGGAAGTCCCGTGGGGAAACTGGGGCGGCACGGGGCCCAACCCACAAAATTAAAATAAAGGAACAGAACGGCTACCGCATCGAAGGCCCTTTAAATGGGAGTCGCTTTGATCGAGTGATGAACACTCCTTCTGTGCACTCGAGCTGTGACTTGCGCTGATTCGGTGTCCTTGTATTCTAGTTACATATGCTGTGTCGGAGAAGAATAATCTGCGTGAACTTGTGCGGAGGTTTCAGGGGAAACAATCCAGGACAGCTCTCTCATATGTTTGTGTCTTTTTGCGTCCATGGCAACGCTGCTGTCGTTTCGAGGGACTGCTAGGCCTCGAGGCAGGTCCTATGATCGATGACATGGTGCGCACTGCTGACCGCAAAGCACGTTCAGCCAAATCAATATTTAATACGAATGGGAGTCATGCACCTGTAATAAATTAGACAAGTGTATGTGTCGAAGCTTATTATGCTCAAGGTCATAGGGGCGAGGCGACCGACCAATTCAAAACCTGTCATGCTTGGCTGTCATTCAGGCACACTGCTCGACTACCCCCCCCCCCCCCCGTTTAGTGACACGGAAAAACGTGGGCACGAGAGGCCCTGGCGAGTAGGGTTGGTCTCGATACCTGTACGGCCTCTATTTCTATGCGCCCCAAATGACATGATCGGATATACACCCTCGCAAAAAGGCATATTAAAGCCTGACGGAAATGACGTGATCTATTGACGTCTTGCTGTTCTGACGAGTGAGTAACGTGACTTATTCAGACTTCGATTCTTGTTTGTGCCGAACACGATTCATCAGCGTACACGTTCATTTTCGAGATTCTACCCACACATGTTTATTCCTCGTCTCGAGGAGGAACACGTGCGGGAAGCATCTCGAGACTCTGTAATCACTTTACATATTGGCCAATTATCACGAGCCCACTCATTATCTCTTTTATTACTCACTAATCGCAATACGCAGTCTAAATTCAGTACGTCAGCGCATCGTCCCGACAAGAGAGCAACACCAACATCCGCATTATGTGAGCAGTAGCCAAAGCAGGGCCCGGGCGCTCGCTCAAGGAACAAGAAACCGCTACCACACGGGCTACATCGGGAGACATCCAGAAAATAGCATGAGCACAAGAAAATATATACAATACGCCTACACCGCGCTTTTTGTTTCTTACCGAGGCTTTTATCACAGTCACCTTCGTTGAACTCTCCGACCACATGCCCCGAAATTTCTGCCGCCCGACACAGGTCATACAGGACGAACATACCCATATATAACACTGAGATGAGACACCGTCGATTACAACGTTTCCAACGCGTACACGTATCCACCTCTGACAACACGTTCCCCATCCCGTTTAATACGCTTGAGAAGATATAAACGAGTCTGAAGAGGAACAATTACGTAATACCCTCATTTCATGCCTGCTAATCCCATTACATACCTATCATAGTAAATTGTACTCCGTCCGCTGGGATCTGATCTGAAATCAAATACGACAAATCTCCAAAATCATCCGCCGACAAATTTTGGCCAATGCTGTATTCCAGCAGCAGTTTCGACACTTTCTGTCTCAATTTTTCGTCTTCCGGACTGCCACCACTAATTCCGCTCACGACAGCGAGGGGTGTGTATCCATTGTAATCGCAGTTGTTCACCAGATTTGCCATCGTATTTCTGTCCAAGTGATCCCCGAAAAGCTAAACACAAAATGATTGTTATTAAACGGGGTAGATTCCAATACGACACCTCCTTTCTCTCCACTACCTAGTCCTAGCCGTACCTACCCATCTGCTAATCTAACCGCATCCAAGGCCCGCAACTCCCCAACCCCTGCCCAATGCCGCTTCCCCTTACTTGAATCAAAGCAGGGTCCATGTGATCGACGCAATAATGTAGAACGTTCTTTCCACAAGATGCCTCCTAGAAAAATCATACGAGTACTTATTCCATATTGCTCGAATCACCAAGCTGATTGTTTCTTACCTGAATGCTAGCATCAGCGCCCGATTTCAACAACGACTTTATAACCATAGTATTATCCACCATTGTCTGACTTTCTCCATCAACATTGCCGTGGTTTTTCACAGCGCACAACAACGGGGTCATACCTAAAGTGGCGAGTGATTAGTTCAGTGATTCTAGCCACACACCACATCCAAACTCACCAGCAGCATTAAGAATGTTTATTCCCCCACGGCCAGCCGAGCACAATGTCTGTACAATATCAGCCATTCCGCGCGTAGCAGCATAGTGCAAGGGTGGATCCGCATCGCCGTACGTCGGACACACATTCGGATCAGCCCCGCATTCCAACAAGTACGCCACAACGTCGTTCAATCCCTTCTCAACTGCCAAGAATAACGGGGTCTAAAATCGAATTACCCCTGTATTGGGGCTATTCTTTCATAGCTCACTTCCTCTTACTTCATTCTGCTTATTGGGCAAGTCAAACAGCTTGGGAGCCGATTTTTGACCATCCGGAGTGCTTTTCAAAATGATTTCCGTCAAGACATAAATCTTGGCCAGGTCCTTATGCCAAATGACAATATGCAGTAGGCTAAAACGACCACCATTGTACTGGGTTCAGAACTCATCTCACCATGATATTCCTCACCTGTCCCCGTCCTTATCTCGGAAAAACAGCGCTTCCGGCCGTGACTGGCAGCATCGCATTGCCCAAGCCAAAGCCGAGTCAAGATTCTTCTGTTCGATCTGTTCCCGTAGACGATGACGAGCACTCGACGTCTCTGTTTGTTGAAGATTTTCTTCCGGCGATTTCTGATCTTTCTGTTCGCGCGGCGAGTACGCACTCGGCGAATTCGAATAAAAAGCTGACAACGGCGAGAAGATGGCGCTGGCTGGTCCCGGCGATCGTCCGCTATTAGCTGGCGATTCGTACCCGCTGGTGGGAGTGCCCGGCGCCGTTCCATGCTTTTCATTTACCACCGATCCGGGATTCGATTTATCCCCTGCCAACGCCAAATCGCTCTTGCTCGTATAATGACGTGAATAGGTTAGGATGAAATCGCATAACTCGTCCGGTAGCTCTTCTATTGCCAATTCCCGCGACGCTGCTCCCGTGCTCTTATCGCCATCTTTGCAAGCCGGCTGTACGTGATTCGTCGAAAAAGGTGACAATACGCCCATTGGTGACTTGCTAGACATCATTTGACACATGTCGGCCAGCGAGTCAATGACGGATGATGGCGGCGAAATGTCGGAGAACTGATCTAGCGCGGTATAGCCCTGCTTGTATTGATTGTTCACTGTCGACTCTTGAACCGCTTGCTGCTGATAAAAACCGTTCGATGGCGACCACATGGCGTTATTGTTATTATAGTTGCCGGATTCAACATGCGTCGGTGATGGGACCAGTTGAGGAACCTGCTGTTGACCGCATTGTCTCCCCGGACCAAGCCCCGGCTGACAGGAAGCTTTAAAACGTTGTTGTTCCATGTAATAAGCTGGCGAATACGAAGCCCCATCTTCCGGCTTCACTTGGTATTGGCCACGCGAAGGCGAAGCCTGAAATTGGATAAAACCACTTTGCGCGAGCATGGCTACGTCAATCTGAGCCTAATGTCCGCGTAAAATCACTTAAGGCAACACCGCAAAGCTAGGGCAATTAATTAAAATTAGAAAAGACCAATTAGAAACGACTAGCACATACCTGGCAATTCTGATACTTGGCTTGTTGCGGATGTTGATAAGGATGGTGTCCCTGTCGATTAGCCGTGTAACCGGGAACTGGACTACGATCAATTAATTCTCGTTCTTCTCCTTCTGCCTTCTCGCATGTATCCGATTTCTCTTCATTTATATCCTCTTTCTTTTCAAGTTCTATTTTCTCTCGTTTCTCGTCCAACACTACTTTTTCTATGCCTTTCGTGATTTCGTCGACAGGCGACGACTCGTTTTCATGACTTTGAGTCGTACGAGGCGGTTCTACCGATCCTCCATACGTATGAGTCGTGCTCACCTTGTTAGCCAAACCGCTACAGCGTAGACGAGACGATTGAAAAAACTCCGCCGGACTCAAACGACCTGGACTTTGAGGGGATTGAGATCCTTTAGGCGACTCCGGTTTCGACTTGGAATTTTCTTCTTCCATTTTCTTCTTATCCTCATCACTTCGCTCGTGTTCAAGTTCCTTGTCAGGACTGCCATCGTTGCCGTCTATCTTTCCGGCATGTTCCAAATATTTGTTGTCGTTGTTGTTGTCCTCGACGTCCTCGCTGGTTAGCTTCAACTGACTAACGAGACTCACGATAGATTCTTCCTCAATTCCGCTATCCAAGTTGGCGCCACCATCGTCCGATAACTGCTTCATGTCCTTCATGCCGACCTCGATGGCTGACGGTACCTTCTCGTCGTTCTCGATCATGGCTTTATAAACGTTTCGTTGCCTTGAAGGAAAACATTACGTGACTTAAAGAACATATTCCATATTGTTGACCTCTCCCAGCCAAAGTCAAAACTAAACACACTCCCCAATTCGTCTCCATCCCCGCCAGCACGCTCCTGTCCTGTCTTGTCGAACAGACTGGCAGGCAGCAAGCAGCACGCTTCGTCCTTGCAGAATGTTCCAAGCCGAGCTATTGATTTTCACTTGGCTCTAGGCCATTTATCTAGTCCCGCGAGTTCTCCAGCAGCTATTCTTCGCAGTCTCGTGCCACGACTAGAGCCCTCACCACATGCCAATACACGGCCAGGCCAGCCTCATCAGACCATTCAATAAAACTTTCCCATGCCCGACCGTCTCGCACATAGCGCGCAAACGTGCAAAGCTCGCAGCTAACGCTAAGCCTACTCCATTGAAGAATCCTGTCACGAGTACCCACTAGCAAGTACCGTTCTCTAACTCGAACAAGCTCGCTCTAGCTAAAGATTTCTCCAAGAACGACCCGTGCTTCGATGGCTTAAATGGCAATACATGCTGACGGATGTTGAGAAACACCTGACACCGAAGCCGAGAATGCATACACATAAAGCATCTGACACCACATGACTGCCACGCCAAAAATTTTTCTAATCAGTCATAATTAAAGACCAAACACGGATCTATTCCGTTCTTATGATCTCAGAAAGTTTCAATATAACCATACATATGCATATGACCGATCACAACTTCCTTAAAAGTAGGTACGTATCGGCCACGAAGACTAGCGCGCATTAGTCACAAGGAATGCCTCATGGGTCCCCGGACCATCAACCGCACGCCAACCACATACTCTTAACACTGATCGCCAGGTACTCGAAGGAGTTTCGCAGACACTAGTGCTCCGGACAAAGTGGGGACATCTTCATATACTTCCTGCTCGACCGTTCGAAGTTTCTATAGAGCGAGGAACCTCCTGTATTATCACGGCAAACGCCACCAGCCTGCACGCGTGCAAAACAGCATGTTAGGGCCGATTGACGTTATCAACTGCATACGAGACCGTGCCTCCTCCTGCCGCACTTGCACTGTATCCTATCCTCCACTTGCACTCAAGACACTGGACGATAATAATACAACTCCAAAGTTTAGTCACGGGCACGCTCAAAGACAAATTTGGTCATAAATAAATCAAGCATAACCGGGAGGCAAAAAGACACGAGGCAGCATGAAATAGCCAAGCTCGTAGCGCGCCTAAGCCGCAATTGCGCACCCAATTCTCCTAGCCAACCAGGAAGTAGAACAAACGCACGTCGACCCAAATACTCCCCCCTATCTCCGCCCTTGATGACGTCCTACACACACATGTACAACGCAACCAAAAACGTACTGGTTTCAGCTCTATGGAAAAGACCTCCTAACCGACGTAATGGCAAGATAAACTTCCGAACAAAGTCCATCACACCCAGAGTCACGATTACCATTTCTCACGATCAAGAAGAACCTATGAACTAACTCGAAAGGACGAGAAACACCAACATTTATTTTCCTAGTACATATTCATGTTTTGATCAACGTCTGCTCGTCCGGTCACATCCCTCCCTTACCCCGATGCCCATTTTCAGACTAGGACATTCAGCAAAGACCGATAAAAAGAGGCTTTCTCCCTCAGTTATCCGACAAGCTAGCCCCGCATCGAAATCAGGGCCGCTGATAAGAGTAATTATGCCTGGCTCGTGACTAACCGCTGCCCCAGCAACCAGGAAGTAGTCGAGGCGAAGAAAACATACGTAACGAGCTAGCCTGCTTCAGGCCTCGAGACGCCGAGGCAGCTTCAAAACGGTCTTCTCATCTAGGCAACTGGATGTGAACGAAGAAGATTGGTGCAACTAAGCGACTGTCTCGAGAATTCAACGTCACAACAGCGTGCGCACACGAGTCAAAACGGTTATTGATCGAGAAAAATAAGATACCGATGACGTCCGCTCGTGCACTTTTCTAGAGAGCCCGCGAACAGAATAAAGAAATGCGCAGACCGCATGCAAAGGCGGCTAGAACTCCATAAAAAAATTAAGCACTCCTTCGCAAATCCGCCCTTTTGCTTAGACCTAACGAAGAATGTAAGCCATTACATTTACCTCGGGCAACCTTATTTCTAAATGCCAATAAAATTATACTTACGAATTCTTACTGGATCGCACCAATGGCCAAAAACAGGCGATGCGAAAGCGGCCCTACAACGGGAACGTCCTCGCCAAATTGACAAAACTAGTTTCTAGATAAATTCCACCAACCGACACGTCGCTACGACAAAAAGAATTGAAACCCACAAAAACACTCGTAAAATTAAAACTACCACAGTAGTATCGTCGAAAGACGTCACAAGCATAAAACTCCCAACAGCTTCGACGAAATTTTACTGCTACTTTGTGAACAAACAGCCAAAAGCCAAACTTCGAATATCCTACATACTAGGTATACTGTGTCCAGAATTCCTCTGATACACGACCTATACAAGAAAAATCTCGCTCAAGTTTTTTTAATCCTACAATACATTATATAACGGAAACCATTAGGCAGTTGCAACAAACCGAAAAAATCTAGTCGTACTAAGCAATCAATTCATCCAAATACGGAGTTTTGTCCAGACGTCCGATGGAAGAAATTGCGAATTTCCCACTCACCAGCTGCTTGGCGGCCTAGAATGAAGGCAATTTATTACCGCCTCAGAAAAGAATGAAAACACTTTAATTACTTGTTGAATATCAGCCGTCGTGACAGAATCGATCAGTTTAACTTGATCAGACGCCAAGTGTATATCGGCTTGACGAACGGCAGCTTGAACGGCCACATCCTCGATCACGCTGTCATCGTTCTCAGCAGTAGCCAACACTCGATATTTCAATCGATTTTTCGCAGCCTGCAAAGACAACATATTAATACTTAAGCAACATGATCATTGTTGCTCAATTACACGTGAAGAGAAGTTTGCGCTCGACCAGAAGTCGTGGTTAGCATATGTAAAACTGGAAATCCTAACTTGTTATCCAGGAATATTAGTGAGGATGATTTAAAAACAATTTTTCTCGCTGTATGCTTTTTTGTCCATTTGCATCAACTGTGCAACTATTTGAGTCTGGAGAACCAATATTCTCACACATTCTTTCATATCAACCGACATGGATATAGCAGACGAAACCCAGACAGGATATTCTACAATGGTGAATAACCCCACCACATGCTTGTGCGCATGCTCCAAGTGTGAGCAACCTATGTAGCACTTGCCAATAAGCGGTGTAGAACAGAGATTCTTACACGTGAATGATAAGTGACTGACATGCTCACTTGCTGTAGCTCCTATGGGCAACACCTTGCGTGAAAAGAAAGTTGGAATAGGTTACATGCGTGCATGGTCAAAACTGTTGAAGTTTCGACTACGAAGTCAACGAAGGCAAGGCGGCCAGTCAGGCAACTAAATACTTCCCCACAGCTTATTACACAGACATGCCCTTTGCGTTCACTTACAGTTAGTGATACTACAGAAGCTAATTCGAATGCTCATGCCCATATTACTCGCACGTCACAATGCGAAATCAGTCATTCTACATTTACTACCTAGTCAATGTCGAAACTGACTGGTTTCCCATCCCTGAATCATTCATGTTTTTAGAAGGAATGTCGGGTACTCGCCTACTTTTTAAAGGTGGGGATCGACAGCTAAGGTATCTCAACTGGATCAAAACCTAAACACTTTCAGTGCGAGAATGCAGTCCTTACCTGCAAATCCTTATCGTTTATTCCGTCGGTAGCGACCGAGCGAACTTCTCCCACCAATGCCTTCGCCAAAGACCCGCTGTCTTGCCAATAAGCGGTATAGAATAGAGAGAATATTCCAGTGTCTTCGTAACCATAGTTCGAAGCCGCGACCTAAAAGCCTTCGAACCATAGCGGCAGTTATTTCAACTCTCAAACAGAGTGCCTACTGCGGAATCTACTCTATGAAATCATACTATCAGATATTGCCAAGATAACTTACATGAAACGGAGTATGGACAGCCTTGCGACCGGCACGGGCCAACCGGCTTTGACCACCTTCACTATACTTTGTGGTGGGTCCCGTACCCAGAACGTTAGCTAACACGGCGTAAGCTATCGTACCACGCACATCGGTCAATCTAAAAAGATTGAAAAATTTACATTTCTTTCTCTCAGAAGAAACAAGCAGCACTTACCCGGGAGCAGGAGCAGCAATGTAAACTGTAGCATAATCTCGTCCTGGACGCTGCTTCCGAGCATCGCCGGAATAAAATTTCGGTGCCGGCAACGGTGGTGCCGCGCCTCCTTTACCCAAAATGAATCGATTAGATGCGAATTTCAAAACGTCCTCGTGATCGACGCCAGTGGCCACCAAAGTCGCATTTCCTGTGCTCAAATATTTAAGAGCAAAATCTTCCACATCTTTAGCTCGGTGTTTTCCGATGGCGTATTTGGGCGAGAGCAACGAATTAGCTAACCCGTGCTGGCGGTAGATGACTTTGTGTAATTTCTCAAAAGAATCTAAAATTAAATCAAACGATTCCTCACTAGTCACTCCCAATTGCATAAAAAAATATGCACGACTTACAAGCGGGCCAATTCTCCTTCAATTGATTTTTCTCGTGCCACATCTGATCACTACTCGCTCCCAATTCGTGATCGTGGACTCGGAACGGTTCGCCGACCAATTCATTCAAAAGTTGCAACGCGGCATTTCTAAAAGACTAAGCTGACTGTATATATTCGAAACGCAATATTTTGAGAAGCTTACGTATAATTGCGAGAAACCTGAATATCGATCGAAATATGATCGCGAGAAGCAGTCGAAGACAGAACCGCCCCTAAACTGGCCACGTGATGATTAAAATCAACGGCGCTACGACGATTCGTAGACTAAAACACAAGAGAGGTAACATATTTGATACACAATATGTACATAAGATCAAGAGTAAGCCTTACGAACGGGGGGGGGGGCTTTACACTGGGGAAATTCTAAATCTACTTATTGCATCACTAAACCTATGTTTCCTACTTTGAGAAGAACGTTAGTTCTCATAAAATCCTACTGGAACTCGGGGTGTTCTGACTAAACGACCCTGCGAAAATCAAGTCGCCCTTTCGGTTCCAAGAAAAGAGGGAAATAAATAAAAACAGCACTTCTACTTACCAGACCAATCAAATTTCGAATTCGATGAACGATTCCACGAGTTTCGGTCGTTTCATATCGAGTGCCTGCTTTGAACACGAGCGAAATACGAGCGACCGGGTTCCGATTATCAATTGTAGCCAAAAACAATCCGTTTGGCAGCCGAGTAAACTAAAATAAGGAGAAAGCTTGCTCCGTTGAAACACGAAAACGATTCGTTGCTCACTTTGAGTCCCGCTGGTGCAGGCAAAAACGGTCGTTCGGTTGGTGGAACTCGTTGCGGTTGTACTGCAGCCGATGCAAAAGTTCGAGCGCTGATCAAACGTAAAGCAGAAACAGCACCTTTTCCACTTTCGATTTTAGCGACGAGCATGATTCCAATTTCCTGACTAAAAAGAATAACTAAGAATTTTACACAACGCCAGACTTTTTTCGCCCAAGAATCCGCTTCGACAAGGAAAAAAATTTTCGGACTCATCTTACAGTAAGCTGCTAGCAACATTTACAGTTTATGTAACGCACGTGTCTAGTTGCTTATTTCAATTTCAAAAAAAGGCGGGAATTGGGTTGGTCCGTCCCGTGATGTCTTATCCACCTCGATTTTATGATCAAGGCCCAGCGAGCTTTTTCTGTCTTGTCTCGAGGTTACTTTTCCGTTCGAGCCCTCGATTGTTCGTGTTATCTTAACTTTGTCGAATTGACAAACTAACGTAAGAATCAGTCCGTAATTGGGCAGTCTGTGCTTGTCACTTGCACTGTTTCCAATTAGGTAGGAAGCTGATGTCATTTAAAATTGACGATGTTTTCGCTTGACGTTCACATCGTCTCGAGAATATGAGTGCCCTTAGAGACAACATGCGTCAGTACCAGGTATTGTTTCGGAAAGGAAACACACCGACTCGTTCGTGCTGTGATGGCCACGTAGGTAATAACACATCTCCGCCCTCGTCTTCACTTCCGAATCGGGCCTACAGTCCAGAAAAATGAGGTGCATGCTGACGCAAATGACATTGTTCCTGTCCACCGTTTTGACATTTTTCACGAATCTATTGCCTTGCATCGAACAGGTAAATTGAGGAAGGCTATGGAAAAGCTTGTAAGTGGTTTGTGGGAAGGTGAAGAAAAATCGATTGAGCGTTTTTTTATTGATACGACTGCCAGTAAAGGAAAGGGCGAATGACATGTGGGTGCATAAATGTGAAGCATGTAATTTAGGATTTTTCCGGATCCGTTGAATAGCTCCGTTTAAGTTCAGGTTCATTGCATTTTTTCATTTTCTCGTTGAGCCATTTCCGAGGGATGGTCTGCGATGGCATTTTCGCTCCTTCCGTCCCACGCACCTATCTCCCCAGCAGACACCTTGTTGGCGGGTTAGGTTTGTAGTGAATGGAAGTTTAGCTAGCTTCAAAATGTCTATTATCGATGAGAACACCGATGAAGTCGGCTATGCTGCTGGACTGGCTAGTCACGATGGCGACGGAAACTCCGTTTTCCTCACATAGCAAGGAGTGAAGAAGCTTCGCTAAGAGTTTTCTCCAATAGGCTCCACTCGCTGTCACCTCCCCCGTTTTCTCAAAGCCTACTCTGCGAAAGGCCGCTGCTGCTCCTAATTAGCTCAGAGCATGACCGTCCGTGCCGAACGAGTGACCTCAGCGTTTGAAGAGCCTATGCGCTAGCCTCTCTTCGCCCGTCTCAAAAGCACCAGTCCCATTACGCGATTTGCAGACCGCTCTGTCCCCAACGAGATCCGGCTTATTGCTTTATAAGGTGCTACCTTAGAAGTCGAACGCTTCGTTTATCTCAAGACTGATTTCGGACCCGTCTCACCATCATGTCCTTATTAACCACGCATAACGTGCACAAGCGATTTGTGGACCAATCGGGTGCTGGGTCGACGGACGACGGCCGTTTGCAAGGATTGGACGGACCAACTTTAACCTTGTTCTACGAATTGCTAAGATCGCTTCAGAATTCTTCCCCATCAGGAAATGCATCAGCATTTCAACTAAAACCTATATTCATGCATAATTATTTATTTTTCTCCTTCCTGTACGGTCTGCTCGGCTTGGCGGGTGAGTATTACAAGTGCAGCCTTTTTTTCGAGATGCTTGCTCATCCAGGAAACCGTGCACTGCTAAATTCACAGCCAAGGCTTCATGAAAGGCGCCACTGCATAACTCACTATCTAGTTAGACACCTGGCATTTTGCTTCTTCTTTCTACGAGCTCGTTTTTCATGCACTGCCATCAGTCATTGAGACGATTCCTGTCGGTTACTATTGTGTAAGAACCTCATATCTGTTCTTTTGCCAAACACTTGAAGCGAAACGCGGGGTTCCTAGACTACTCAGAGCTCTAATATCCGCGCAGGAGGGTTCGAAATAAACCGATAAACCTCATAATGAATCTCCTTAGAGAGTGCAAGTGGCTAATCATGTGAGGGAGCTAACTTAGAAACGAGCCTCTAACACTCGATGGGAACTATAGTATGGCTTATTTGTTAGGCACGTCCTTCAGAAAAACGATACGCCCGACGGCCAGACCGTCTATCTCACGATCAGCCCGCAGACGTCTGTAGTATTTTCAGAAACGAAACATGCACCTAAAATTTGTGTTTTCTAGCTGACTAGGATAGATCGCAAAAAATAAATGATCGTAGTGTTCAGGAAGGCAGGATACTAATGAGGTGGCGGACCCCTGGGTCACATAGTGTCAAGTGCTTCGATTTAGTCTTGCGCTCATTCCTTGCCTTTTAGGCTTATTTTTAAACGTTTACTTCATATGGCGCAATATTCGACTTAAAGTCTACAAAAGTTCGCTCTACTATTTCCTGATCCATATCGCTATCACACACGTGCTGACATCGGCACTAATTCTTCCCACTTCGCTGGCCATATTGTTATCTCGATACTGGATCTTTGGCGATTTCATGTGTTACTCATTGACAATGGTGCAAGACTTGCCGAGTCGAGTAGTCCTCCTTCTGTTCGTCCTGATCGCTATCGATCGATATCGGCAATTCGCATATAATTCATTGGATGCTTTGTCGAAGCACGGATGCGTGATCGGGGTCTGGTTGATCTCGTCTTGCCTAGCCTTCCCGGCTTGTGTCTTCGTAGAATTTTATGACATGTTCTCCTATTTCAAGTTGAACATGCTGCGAGGCATTGGACTGTGCGTGGTCAATAATCACAGCATGGAAGAATACGCTCGTGCCATGTTCGTCGTGGTCTACGTGGTTCCGCTGGCAGTTTTTGCCTTCGCATTCACTCGGATCTCGGTCGAATTGCCAAAGCAGGACCAGCCTGTTGTCTTGGCGCACCTGCCCACGCAGTCAGCGAATAACACGGCTGATGGCGGGGCCGAAGACTGGCCGCTGGCACCCAGTGCTCTGGACACTGGTTCAGTCAATGCCGATGTGGAACGAAGAATACAACGATACTTGACAGCTTGCGGAGTGGTCGTGGCCCTCAGCAGCTTACCGCTCA
Source organism: Mesodorylaimus sp. YZB2_4 (assembly GCA_030248295.1). NCBI lineage: Eukaryota > Metazoa > Nematoda > Enoplea > Dorylaimida > Dorylaimidae > Mesodorylaimus > Mesodorylaimus sp. YZB2_4. Next base: position 67,815 of record JASANH010000118.1, read on the forward strand.
ATGTCATGTCGGTCATACAATTTGGGCTGACTGAGGACTATGCTGACAAATCAGCCATGTACGACATGACTTACGCCATATTTGTGTGGATTAGCTTCTTGCCTACAGTGTGCATCCCAGCCCTGTGCTTGGCAATGGTCAGTCTGGGAATGTCCAATGCTTATTTCTTAACTAACGCCTTTTTCCTTTCAGATGTCCGCGGCAGGATGTCCATTGTTCTACCGCTTGATGAAACGATGGCGCGAAGGTCCCGCAGCTGACTATGTCCGCCGTTTCAGCGATTTTGCATCAACTTCAGCCTCCAGTATGATGCGTCTTTATCCAAGAACGGGACCCAATGCCCAGACTGCTGAATCGGCCGGCACCACCATGACCAATCTCAGTCGTCACAGTCAATCGATGTTCTCATCGCGAGCCACTGGCCTGAGTGCGCTGACGATGAGCTCAACGTGCCCCAATGTTGAGAAAAGAGTCCGCAAACCGTCCGCCGAAGAATCGATTGCGCTAATGCAAATAAGGAACAGCCGGAACGGACGTCGGCTATCGATGAATCCAACCACATCGGAAACCGAAAGGCAGCCGCTAAGACGGGCTTCCCTCGCGACAACAGCGTCCACTTCAATGGCCCCCTAAAATGGCTAAAGGCAGAAAGCACGCGCGAAGTCTTGTGCTACTTGACCATGGATCCGAGGAAGAGAGTGTCATTGAATGCAGCTACTAAAAGGTGTTTGTTCTTTATCGTATCAGACTAATTGTCGCGTGCATGTTCTTATTATTGATATACGAGGGCCAGTCCATAATTTTTCAGACCAGCAAGAACCAGAAGCCTAGAGTGCGTGATTTATTTTCAGTTTTCGAAGTACCCACCACCTGCTCTGATGCACATATCCATACGCTCGAACCATTTATCAAAACAAGTCTTGAACATTTCCTTATGTCCTTCAAAACAGTATTCATCTCTACCACTGCTTCTTTTGCACTCGAGAAGCGCTTTCCACGAAGTTGATTCTTCGTTTTTGGAAACAGGTAGAAGTCGCAAGGAGCCAAGTCTGGACTATATAGGGGATGGGTGACCAACTGAACGTCGTGTTCATGCAAAAAATCCAGCGTTCTGGCAGCTGTGTGGGCAGACGCATTGTCGTTGTGAAGCATGACTCCACGAAGACTAGTATGTGGCCGCTCTTCCTCCAAAGCCTTGAAAACGGTGGGTAAACAAATGTCACAGTACCAGTCTGCATTGACTGTCCTCCGTTCCTCGAAGGGAACTGCCGCCACCAACCAGACTTGTCTGAAGAAAATTGCCACTATCTGTTTCCCAACACTTTTGGCTCTGACCACTTTCGTTGGATTGGGTTCATTTTCGAATACCCAACCTGTGGACTGCTGCTTGGTTTCTGGCTCGTAGTTATATATCCAAGTTTCATCGCCACTGAGGATGTCGTTGACACGTTTTGATTTGCCTGATTGAACTTGTCCAACATAAACTTGCACCAGTCAACACGAGTCTCCTTTTGCTCACTCGTCAACAAATGGGGATCCACCTCGATGCAACTTTCCTAACGCCCAAATGATCGTGCAAAATTCTTGCCACTGATGCCGATCCAACAGGATACAGTCCTGCTTTTTCATATTGGCATAGCGTAGCTTCTTTAGGGAGAATTATCAGCATAGTAGCTGCTCTTATACTTTTTTTTATGATGAGAAGCCATGGTATCTCAGCGAGTAGTTTTATTTTTCAACCCCCAAAGTCTCCTCTAATTCGTGATACGTAATGTAGGTGTGACTAAAAAGACAAAATCTGCACCCGCTGTATAGTCACCACGGCCTTGTGTATTTTCATTAGCACATCACTGGGTTCATTTGGTTTATTGAACTGGTTGGATGCTACAGTAGAAGCAACTATTAGAAATTAATGCTCTGGTAGATGGGATCAAAGCTTTGTACGTAGGCCACTCCATAAGTTCTTCGTTCCGTGATCAGTTCCCTGGCCCGCTCGATATTTTCATGGGTCACTGCGTCGTGAGGACGACCAGAACGTGGCTCATCTTTGAATGAAGTCCGCCCTCGCTCGATATTTGAGGCCCCGTTTAAAATCATAGAAGATCATACCACGAAAATTCTCTTCTGTGGGCTCCATGGCTGGATATGCAAAAAACTAAGATGCCTTGTCTGTCTAGCTTCCCCTTTCAGACTGCTCGCTTCTAAATCGATACTCTTACTCATACTCACTAGAGGAAAGTTCCTGTTTAACGTTAAATTTATGACAGTTTTGTTTCCTAACCGTGACCGTTCATGCTGGTCTAAAAACTTATGGAGTGGCCTACGTGCAAAGCTTTGATCCCATCTATCAGAGCATTGAGATTTCTAATGGTTACTTCTTTTTTTTTTTTTTTTATTTTAAGCAAACTACTAATTTCTAGGTTTGGCTCAACATATTAGGATTCACAAAACGGCCTACCCAAACACAGAAAGGGAAAAAAGTAAGATAACTACATAACTACTCAATACACTTTAGAGATGACAACTTTGCAAAACGTTCTTGGAACATGCTTGGTGTCAGGATATATCTAGCTCGTTTCGTTAAAACTTTTAATCGTGTTACCAAGGAGTCCCACAGATCTACTACATCCCCTTTATTCTCGTAATCGGTTCTGGCAAACCATATACACCTTTGGGCCGACTGCACAACCATGTTTGCGATCGAGGTGACATGGTTGCAATTTTTACTTGCTACGCCAAAAATTTTATTCTCCTCACTGACCATCAGGGACGGGTCCATTTCGCGCAAGAGGCGCTGCACCCTTTCCCAGAAATGCTCTGCTCGTGGACATTGAACGAAAACATGGTACACATCCTCATGTTTAAGCAGACCAAGCGCTGTCCTACAGTATTTACAGTTTGCATCAACCTCCGAGAAGTGCGAAATCTTGCTTCTGGTGTATAATGCTTTGTAGAGCATAGAAAAGTGTATACTGCGTGTAAGACCATCAACGTATTTCGTTTTATTCAGTCTCCAATATGAGGAAAAATCGATTTTCTCACTTCTCAACTTTTCCTTCCAGTAGTCCTGCATTGCCTTTGTGGCCTTTCCGACCTTTTTCCCCATCATATGTTCGTAGAACAACTTTGTCTTAAGGCACTTTGCTTGGTAACTCTTTTCGTCCAAACTTATTCTGTCAAGGTCAATCATAGAGAAATTGGAAGCTATTACAGCCCTGCGAACATCCTTGTAAAGATTTGGAGCTCGGATATTTTTTAGGTCCCTCAGCTTGGCATGTCGCACCTTTTCAAAGAAATAATCAAAGGCTGAATGCCAAGCTGCCTTTTGTTTTGCCAATAGTCTTCGCATAAGGAGCATCAGCCTGAAAGCCATTATTCTGGTGTTTATATCCGGGTACGCAACTCCACCCTGCTCCTTGCCCCTTTTTAGTATTAACTTATTTATCATATTAACTTTCGATGGATACCAGAAATATCCATCTATGTGCTTCTCAACACTACGCTGAAAATCGAGTTCTGGAGCAATTACAGATGCTAAATACCAAACTTTGGAGAGAAAGTATGTGTTTACCACATGAATCCTTCCAAAATAAGACATGTCGCTGTGTGGTGTCTTGCTGCTTAGCGTCCCTATATGCTCTCTCACTGCCCTCCAATTGTCCGTTATTTCCATCCCAGCCCTGGAAAACACAAACCCGTACACTTTGACCTGGTCCACCAGCAGGTCTACCAAGTCATTAGATATTTCCTTTTCGTTCATGGAGCCTAGAGCCAAGATTTTTGTTTTTGCCGGTTTGAGTGTTGCGCCTGACGCATTTCTAAACTTATCGTAAATCTCAACCACACGATGTATTGATCTTGAATCAGCCACTATGAAATTGGTATCATCCGCGTAATTACTAATTTTTATTTCTTCGCCTAGTAAGTCTACCCCTTGCACAGTCCTGTCCCTTCTTATAAGATTGGTTACCGTCTCTGACACAAGGACGTACAACAAGGCCGACAAAGGGCAGCCTTGCCTGATCCCCCTGCTAGGCAAGAACGGCGATGAGATGTACCCATTCACCTGCACTGCCGTTTTGACCATACCTGGACAATAGATCACTTTAATCCAGTTTTGAAAGCCCTCCCCAAGTCTAAAATGCTCTAGGACTTTGTGCAAGTACTCCCATTCCACAATGTCAAAAGCAGTCATATGGTCAACCGACAAAAGCATAGCTGCTTTGTCAGCTTCATTTATATACTCGACCGCGTTATAAAGGGTGAGCACCCCATCCCTGATATCTCTGCCAGGCACCGCACAGGTTTGGTCAGGATGTACTATCTTGCCCATAACCTTCCTCAATCTCATCACTAGAACCTTCGCCAAGATCTTATAATCAACATTTAGGACCGTTAAAGGCCTCCAGCTCGATCTTTGTGCTTTGTCCCCTTCTCCCTTATACAGCTGTGAGATGACCCCGAAGTAGCAAGACGATGGAAGAAAACCCAGCATCGATGAAGCTTCGTACAATCTGCTCAAAATTTTGCCCATCTCAGCGATGTAAAACACGTAGAATTCGATCGGTAGTCCATCTAATCCAGGAGACTTCTTCCGTTGAAAAGAGCGTATCGCATCTCGTACCTCATCTTCTCCAATACTATCTCCCAACATCTCCCTGTCCACTGCGTCTGCCATCCCATGCGGTGGTTGGCTCAAAAATTCAGCTGCCGCCTCGGCATTTATTTCCCCCACCGTTGTAAACAAACTAGCATACTGGCTCCTGACTTCTCTAATTACTTCCAGCTGATCCTCATACAAGGTACCATCAGCCCCTCGAATCGAATATACTGCCCTCGCTTCCGCCGAGTTTTTTTGCATTAGTTTAGCGGTCGTCAGCGTGAACTGATCAGTTGCCAAGTCTCTGAAATGTGTTTTACTTAACCTTCTCCTAACCTCTTCACGATCTAAAGCCCTTAGCCTATCCCTGAGGTCCCGAAATTCTGATTTCAGTAACTCACTTGATGGATGCGAACTCAACCTTTCCTTCGCTTTTTCTAACTCTCTCTCTAACCAGAGTCGCCTTTGCCTATACTCTCTGACAGTCTTCTGTTTTCGGGCCTTACATAATGCCCCTATCTCCTGCTTACACTGCTCCCACAAAATTATAACCTCTTCATACTGGGCTGTGCTTATTTTAACCTTTAGTATCTGTAACTTTTCCCTGACACACCTTTGCAATAAATCGTCTCGAGCAAAAGAGTCAATATCGAGCTTCCAGTAAGAAGGCCCTCTTCTTATTTTTGCAAAGGCTACCCTACACTCTATCTCAAAAATTTTATGGTCCGACCAGCCAGTATTAATGAACCTGTGCTTTACATAACAATTGACCATGTTTTCACTACCATATATCCTATCCAGGCGTCCCTGGGTTTTTGAGCTATGGGCCAAATGTGAAAATTCTCTTTTCTCTGCATGATGTATCCGAAATATATCACGCAGCTTTAGTTTCGAGGCTAGTTTTCGAAATTCCTTCAATCCGCTTTCAGGGTAAGTGGTGAGCTCGCTGCGATCTAGTTCTTTTGACTCTACGAAGTTGAAATCTCCAAGGCATATACATGCATCATGATACCTGAACCTTTGCAAAGTCGTCTCGTACAATTCATCATAAAAAACCTTCCTTTGCACCTCCTGAGCAGGCGCGTAGAGGCCAATAATTAGAAAGATTTTGGTCTCATAATTCACGCTCAAAACTACAGCACGTCCTGGTACGCTAGTCAGTCTCATTACTTGCGAAAAAAGAGAGTTTCTGTTAACCAACACACATACACCCGCACTATAGTCGTCCGAGAAGGCGTGATGGATACTAAATCTCTGCTCAAAAATGCTGTCAAAATAAGCTGCCTCCTTGGCACTCCTGAAGTGCGTTTCTTGTAAACACAGTATCTCATAATGTTTAACGAGTTCATAGGTAACAAGAATTTTAGGTATTTTATCTCTCAGTCCCGCTGCATTGTAAGTTGCTAAAGTGATTTTAGTTCCCGTTTTCTGATAGGGGAAAAAAAGAAAAAAAACCAACAAACAGAAGCAAACGGTCCTAGTATCTAAGCCGCACTTGGTGCCAGGACGACAGAACTAACATTTCTTACGTGGATTCAACGTCTCCTCATGTTGCTGATCGTCTGTGCTCGAGTCACCACTCGTACTTATCTTCCGTTTGTTCTTGTCCAATCTCCTCTGTTCTTCATCGACTTCCTTCACCTCATTCTCGTACCTCGTCAACGCCATCATTCGATCTCGCAGTTGTGTCAGCAGCTGGCCAAAAGCATTTCGGCCTCTCCACTTTCCCGGGTCATGGATGTCAGGATCGTTTCGAGCCAAGCCCACTCCCCACCGGGTGTCACTCGGATTCGCCTCCACCAGTGTGCTTGGAGCTGTCCTGAAAAGAGCCTTGCGCAGTTCAGGGTTATACTCAAATTTTTTCTCATTTGCCTTGATCAACGCCTCCGTTGCAAACTCCATCCAATCGCCGTGCTTTTCCACATCCCATTCTATCGTCTCTCCCAGTTTCTTCGCCTGTGCTGCCGTTTTCGCCTTCAAGATCTTCGTTACCATTGCCTTATCCCCCACCTTTTCTGCTTTCGTCTTGAACAAAAACTGCTCCGTCGATGAATAGCCCTGACTGTCAATCGTGAAAGCACACGGGTAATGATTCGAAAAAGGCGATTCCTTGGTGTAAAAAGGTATATATTGTGTAGATTCTCCTGTAGTCGTTACTGTTGACCTTGCTCTTTGAACCACTGGTTGGCCATTGGTCAGTGCTTGCAAAGGTGGGAAATCTGCATCTTGAATTCCGTTGCTTGGTTCGATTATCGCAGCTACGGGCTTCGACTGTACTTCTACTGTAGCATCCAACCAGTTCAATAAACCAAATGAACCCAGTGATGTGCTAATGAAAATACACAAGGCCGTGGTGATTATCAGCGGGTGCACATTTTGTCTTTTTAGTCACACCTAAGAGTGATGTAAATTCTTTCGATTTTCTCGATCCGCTACGTCACTTTTTCTCATATCCTATGACTTGTAAGGATGAGTATTGAGCACTATGGAGAAATAACATTGTCTGTCCTAAACCATCCTCATTACGAACTGAGCCTGTAAATTGTCGACTTTAAATGAACAAAGTGTTCCCTGATCCAATAGAGAACATCGGTGCCAGCTGGAGCCAGAAAGAAAATGCCATTCGCACTTTTCTCTTGTGAGACTGCGTGGTCGTTCTTTCGAGAGATATTTCCTTGATTAAATCTTCGTCACGAACTTAAATTTTGCTTTTGTGGGCGGGCGCCAGATCATTTACTGGATTACTTTGTCAGGTGCGACCGTATTATCTCAGACCAGAAGAGTCCGGTAGATGGCGTTATATTTCATCCACCTGTTTCTACTGTATTCTGCTCATCCATAATCGATCACGTTCACTACTATAAAGGTATAACTATCGGCCTGCCCTTCAGTGTCTCCATTTCACCTCGAGATATGTCAGTCAATAATTCGAGTTCACCTGTTCCCTGGTGTTTTACCTCTGCCTCCTATTCGAAGATATCCGACGCGGCCAAGTACACCACCTATTTCGGCCTAATGCCCGTATATGTTGTGATCGGAATTTTCGGCCAAGTCGTGTGTTTAATAGCTTTTCGAAAACAAGCGAAGAAAGAAGCAGCTTATTGCTATCAAGTGTATTTGGCTGTAGCTAAGACAATCGAGATGAGCACATTCGCCTTCTTTTCTCTGACCTGCAAGTGGCTGTCAGATATTGACGGTTCTGGAGCACTGTGGTACATGAGTAGCTACGCGCTAACCTGGATATCGGCTCATGTTTCCATCCCTCTCATGAACTGGTCGTTCTGCTTCTCTCTCTTCATTTCGATAGCCATGTCCGCAGATCGGGTGTTCGGTTTATGGAAACCGATGGCGTATAAAAAGAGGACAAGTAGGTCACCTCAGTACATCGCCTTAGGCGTGTCTATTGTACTCGGATTCATAATCAGTGTGCTCGATTGCTTTCGCTTTTACGTATTTTGGACTGATGGCCGGTACGTAAGAAAAGTCGACCAAACTTTTGTAGCAAGTCCTCTTGCAGCCGGTTTCGCGAACTTGAAAACCTTGACAAGATGCACGGCCGTCCTGGTACTCCTTATTTTAAACTTCGTTATCCTCAGATTATATCATCTGAAGGTAATCAAGCAAGCAGTCAAAGTATTTAATAATAACAACGAAAGAGAGCAGCGTCGACGGGCTAATGAGAAATCGCTCACTGTGCTGACCATCGTCCAGTCCTTGGTGACCATCTGCGCTATCCTACCATTGACTGTGTACTACGCTATCGTCTTTATTTCACCCCCATTTTCAACCTGTCCTGGTCCCTTGGTAGCCACAATCGCCGATGGAATATTAGAAATCAGTGAAATGACTAATTTGGGGTTTTTATTGATCGCGTGCAAATCGTTTCGTTCGATGGCGCGCAATGTTTTACGATCCGGGTCAACTTGAGGGTTGTTCACTCGAGTAGTGTGCAACCAGGAGTATCCCATTTACCAGGAGATCCAGTAACCAGGAGTGTCCAGTGTCAAACGTCCAGTCCAGTGTCCAGTCGTTCACTTTCATGCTTCACCTCATCACCAAATACAGCGGGATGCACTCAAGAGTGAAGGGGCACACTGCACGAAATGATTTACCCACCGCGAGTAACTTGTCAACAATAAAACATGGCGATGTCCGGTATTTTTACTGACTGATTGGGAGTTGAGAGCCGAGTTACGTCGAGAAGATCTAGTATATTTCGGAAATTATCACATGTGGCTAAAAAGAGCTACGATAAACATGTTTTTCAGCCATTAGCTGTCCGTAGTGCACTGGTGTCCCGTGACAAACGAACAACGGTACCAGCTTGTGACTTGGATAATTATATACCATATTTTCATCCCGTGGTCGAGTTGGCTCGCTCTCACTTGCTAAAGGCACCTATTGATAATAGAACAGGAAAGGTGCCTAGCATCACGTTTCATGCCTGACCAGGGCATGTCAGTGCACTTTGAAGAGAAGGTAGCAAACACAAAGCTTAGGCTGTCATAATTTACGTCATGCTACCCGGCAATCACGGAAGTTCCTGGCTATATACTGCTCCCTAGGCTGTGAGTCACAGTCACGTATTCGGCATATCGAGTTGATGGATGGGGAGGTGATAACGGATGTGGCGAATATACGCAGTGCCTTGGCTCGATACCCCTATTGTATGCAATGGCTCTCCTTGAAACCCCAGGGATGTATTCTGTTGTTTGAAAAGCTGCTTCACAGGGGAAGATCATCTCCTTTATCATAATTGACAGGTGTTTCGCGAAATGATGAACTTAATTAGCTATCCATCAGCGCATATTGTGCCTTACTTATGTGCTGACCAAAGTGACCCATGTGATCTCAGGGGCAACGCCTCCTTTTAATTCTGTTGGCTTGTTGACTTCCACTGCGCAAACTTTAAAGCCCGATTGCGACGGTGGCCTTTGATACCACACTAGGCAGTGCCCCTAATGCTCAAATGTGCCAGACCATACTTGGTAGTTAGTTGCTCCCGAGGACGTGGACCCATATGTGCGAAAGTGCGGGTCTAAATGAAAATGTTCGAGGGAAATTGCTGGGCGTTGGGTAGCAACTCATTTCACGCCCCTAACCTCATTATCAGTTCGTCAAGTTCCGGTATCCGAGGTAATTTAATTCATGGGCGGAGAGTTCTTCGCACTTTTCCGATTCGCGGCACGGACTTATTAAAGCATCGTTTGGCAGCCAGCCCAGTAAAAGGATGCTTTTCCGTTGAAATTCTAATCTGGAAGCGGCTTCATTTCATAGACGAACGCTCACTTCTGAGATTAGTCGAAAGATGGGACTTTTTCCTTTTTGTAACTGCTGAAAGCAAGTGCAGCGCGGTATGTGAGACTGGCCGGGGGAATCATTTGAGTCGGTGCAATAGTTTCATATTAGAATATAATTCAGGCTCTGTTAGGGCAGTCAAGCTCACTCTTCCAATTCCTTCTGTGGCGCTATTTCGTCTAGTGCGTATTTCCTTTTCTGCGACGAGGACGAGCCATTTTTCAAGAACGGAGAGGAAGTTGAACGATTATCGTTATTCCCACGCCTCGCTTCACATCCCTTCCCCGAAAGGCCCCGTTTTCTTAAATTAAAAGACACGGCATTTCGGCCACCTTACTCGTTAGTGCACGCTCCATGCGTCAGGAGGGTCTAATCGATTGTACCGGAAATGGGACGAACAAGATTACCTAGAAGCCCAAAGAAAGAGGCCAATCTCGTTCGAGTGGACAGTACGATGGATTATCTGACGACGATGAATGTTTTTGTTCTCAAACATCGAGCCGTGCTCACTCCCCCTTACTGATCGAGAGAGAAGCGGACGAATTTACTTCTCCCTAGTTGTAAGTAAGCTTCTTCGAGAGCGCATACCAGACGTTGGCATGTGGCCGAAGCATAACGTATCATATATGTACTGTATCCCGAATGGACACCCGCCGGAGTCAAGAGTAGGCAAGAATGACAACGCTCCAGTCGTTTCCTGATTACATAGCGCGGCAGGATGGGAAACTAGTAGCCGTGCTCCCCAACGTATACCTAGCTAGCTAGAAATTATTTGACTTGTTCAACTCGGCGCAAGCACTTGTCACGGGTAGCTTGGACTCCTCGCTTCTGAGGCCTATGACACAGCAACTATTGCTCTTTTCAGTTCGCCATGGATAATGAGACTGGCAACATGAACGAGACAGATCATGTTGAATGTTCCTTTGATCCTTATTGGATATACGCACTGGTGGTACCATTTTTAGGTGTCGTATTCAATGGCATCTTATTGTTCATCTGCATATCGATCGCCCGAGGACATCGTCCACGTCGTCGAGCATCCGTCAAGTGGACTCACCAACTGACCGATTATCTCCTTCACACAAAAAATATGGATGATCCGACGACCTCATGCGTCGACCCGTTGCCCGAAAATGACTTGAGCCACCAACCAGAGTTCGCACTTAACTCATTTGTAGCTAACTGCGCGTCCTCGACTTTACTGGCCTCCTGTCTTCGTACAATCACGACCAGCTATTTATTCACGTTGAACTATGTCCTTTGCCCGACAGCCCCCAGCGAGTATTCTCAGGCGAGCCAGGTTATGGAAATCCTCTTATACGCTCAGCACAGCATATTCAACGTGGCTTATGTCAATTTTCTGATCGTTCTTAATTTGGATAAACTGCTTTACATCATGAAACCGCTGCATTATCGCAGCGTCATGACTCGCAGACGGGTAATCATTGTGTGCTTGATCACTTGGGTTTTGTCATCTGCTTGGCTCCCTTTATACTTTTCCCAAAACGAAGCTGATGCAGTTCGCTGGGGAACTATCCTGGTCACTGTGCTCATGGTCGGACCATCCATCTTTTGCTTAATTACATCTACCATACTAGCAGTGGTCGTATTCAGAGTGCAGATGCAGGATCGACTGCGTTTCAACAACAGTAACGTTCCCATGATTTCTTCAAATTCCGCTTACTGCCTCTATTGTAAATCAGTCTTTCGGCTATTTCAGTCTGTACTTTGGACTTGCATCACGAGCTTACCCCATCCATTGGCCATAATCATATCGTACTATGCGTCCGTTGACGACCCGAGTGCCCATGCATTCCTCAAATTTGTCATTGGCTACTTATCGATCGCATATTTCTCGGGCACGCCTTTCATGATCATGCTAACATATCCAGCATATTGGAGGCGTCTGAAGCTATATTGTGTGTGAGATACGGTTTGTCACAGCGGAATCTAATTACCAGCCTTTGCCATGTGGGCGAACGAGATGTTGCCAAGCTCTGTGGGGAATGGAGTAGTCTTACAGTGTGAAAAATGAGCCTTGAGGAATGCTAACTATTCTGCCTGTCCTTGTGTTCCATTTACAGTAAACCCTGTGTTCTCACTGGCTCGTCCCCGAGCTCAAATTATCATCCTAAGCCTGCTGGCCAAGCCTAGGCCTGTTGACGCAGGAAACATAATTTTGAGGGCACTCATGGGTTCTCTATCATATTTATTTCTGGTCTAACTGTAAGCTGTCAAGTATAACCTTTTTCTATTCTCGCATCACAACAGCAGCTAAAACTTCAATAAGCAAGACGTCATGCTTACCCTGCACGCATACACGCACACTCACAATCTGGTCAACAGAAAAAAGAGAGCTGAAGCAGAATGGCACCTTGCCCAGGGAAGAGTCCAAAATCAACAAGAACGCTAATCGTAAGCTCGGTCGTCTGAAAATGATTATGCGTGCGCGAAATGAAACACATCTAATCAACCATGTAGAACATAAACTTGAGCCTAAAAATTGAAAACTTCAAGAAGGAGCGGTCATAGGTGAATTTCAAATTCTTACTTGATCGATTGGCAGAGGGCATCCGAAGTACAAGTGACATCTTTGGATTGCATCTTCTCTCTCAGTCGAAGGACATCATTCAGTGTGTAATTATAGGTCTCCTGCGCCACCAGGTCATTCCTGCCAACATCATCTCGGTCGAATACTGTGATTCGCAATTGGACAGGCACACCTTCCTTGTCGTCTTTGAGAACACGCTAAAAAATATAGGATTCAAGTGGGCTGCTTGCACATGGTATAAAAACACATTTTCTTACCTCATAATCATTTTCTGTCAATTTCGTCCACTGTCCAGGATAGCTAGGGTTTGGTAGCGGAGATGGCCAATCCGTACTGACAGGATCAGCGACGAAATAATCAGAATTATCTGGCAAGTTATACTCTAATTTCCCATACGGAATCTTCGACGGGTCATCGGCAAATAAGACATCAAAATGGACTCGGAAGTCGCATTTGTTGCGGGTCTTTGGTGAACTATTGTAATCGCAATAAGCTAGTGCACCAGTGCTGCCAGGAAACAAGGCCACAAATTTGATCACATATGCGGGCCTCTGTAAAGTTCGTAATGTCAATAAACGCAACTATAGGACACCTTTTTAAGACTTACCTCAAGTGAAACAGGTGCCCCGTCGGAGATCAAAACCAAAGCGAATGCCAAAAAAGCTACTGCAGAAAAACGCATGCGAGCCATTTTAAGAATCAGGAGCAATATATTCTTTTTTGGTACAGAAAGGAACTTTGTAACTGACACCCTCGCCGTTACGTTAGTATTTATATTCTCAGAGAAGAGTGGGTGGAGGCGCGAGGAATGTGATGATTCCGATGTCAGCTCATGCGTGATCCGCCATTGAGCCAATTGTTCTGTTAACTACGACATTTGGACACCCTTTGGCGCAAAGTAAACGTGACTTCTATGGACGTCTTTCTTGCAAAAAAGAACGAGAATCTGGTCGTGAATCATGTTGCGCGAGACTTTATTTGGTTACCGTTGGTGGCGGCTGAGCAGATGAGTCACAGGCGGAAAGTGGGCGAATCGAATTGTTTTATGCCTAAAGGGATTTCTTGTTTTGTATTGGGCCTGCCACGCCCAATGCCCGCTGGGCATACTGTATTCAGCGCATTCGAAAACGGCATGGAATGATAAAAAGGGTAGAAATGAGCCGGTGAAGCACTCTATTTTCATGATCTATCAGAGTAAATCTTTCTATAAGAAGCATGACCAGTCCGAATACAGTATATCAGTCTCGATCAATAAATTATATAAAGCTGCGCTACATTATGAATGAAAAAATCACAGATTTTTGAAGCAGTATGTGCTCTACTGCTCAATAAGGCATTGCTTGTGCCTGCCGTAGACTTCGAGCTCTTCGGCATTCAAAAGATCCTTGCCATCAGCTCCAGCACGAATCCCATAGACGCCAAAGCCAGGTAATGTAATCAGAGTCGCCTTTGCGATATTGAAAAGATGAAAAACACAGATATAGTCCTCACGATACCGTCCTCTCATGTTGTTAGCTGCGTTTTTTCACTGCGATTTTAAACTTTTCACTTTCGCCTCGAAAGATGTGTGTACATAGATAAAAGGTAGTATCTTCACTGTGTGTTAACTCAGATACTGGTCAGCGCAGAAGTGCTCGAACCGTCATTGCAGTCACATTTTTAGTGGTACCAAACCACCGGGCTGAAAGTCTTAAGCAGTCCTTTAAATATAGCGCTTTGCTTGTATGCTTTACTGACACTGCGACTAAAGAAATCCTTGCGTCCGGTTTTTTTATCATAATGCCTTTGATCTTGAAATCGTTTCGTTTTTTAAGTATGCGTATACGTATTGGTGTGCTCCACCCTGAGTCCGTTTCACAATTCTTGGTGAGAGTAAATGACATGACATGACATGACCAGAACAACAGCAACGTATAAATTACTATTCGTCAGGGCTGCAGCGATTTGCATGTACAGTATATCATCGGAGGAGAGGCCTCGAAGTAAGGCGAGAAAAATGTTGTGCAGCGTATTGATCAAAGCATGGTCATGTCGCGTGTCCCATGATCACCGTTTACACAGAATTTCCCACTCAGAATGTGAAAGGTCTTTTAATAATGCTAGACATCCATCAAACTTATAATTCGCACAGGTGTCCTGAAAAACCTAGGGTGATTTTGCGCTTGTCTGCGTAATTTTTGATGACCTTCTCTAAAAATTTTAAGGTGTGATCTGAAACGTCTAAGGCCTGTAAAAGCTTTTTTGAATTCTGCGCAGGATAGGCATGGTTTAAATTCATGAGGGTTGTGTCTAAATATGGCCCTAATGGATATCCTGCCAGGCCCTTTTATGTGCACAAATCCTCGTGCGAATAATAGAAAATGGCTTTCACGTGTAATGTGCCCATATTGAAATTGGTGTTAAGTTATCAAGAGCAAAATGCATCCGCATCACGTTTGAAAATTAATTTAATCAGAAGCTGTAGAGGGACTGTTAAATACATAACTATTCACAAATGGCCAGCCAGTATCCGTCCTCAGGTGCTGATGATGTATGAAACCAAAATTCAAACCTCTTTCCATCCGACCACCAAATTTATAGTTATAGCCAAAGCAGCGTGAAATAAAAAACAGAAACTGTGAACAACAGATACCATTCTACATTCAACGAGGGAGTACGAAACCTGCATATTTCTAATTCAAGCTTGCGCTCCAGTGAAAGATCACTTTCGATCCTTTTATATCTCTTTAGGCAACTCTAATCGTAAGATTTCGTCCCATATTTCGCACGGCTAGATTGGTGCGTTGCGCTGCCCATGAAACATTTGAATGCAGTGGCAAAATAAGGATTATTTCCTAATGCCATTATAGAGCCCCGGCAATGTCCGGGGTGTGGGATGCTCTTACAGTATGCAGTTGACATCTAGAGTATTGCGCAAGCAGAAAGCTCTCTGGTAGGTCATGAAGAAAAGTTGATCGTGCGTGCAGTTCCAAAATCCAACAGAATTCAACGAAATCACTTTGCGCTTGCCTCGACCAAATATTAAACCTATGACCTACATACTGTAATCCTCACTGCGCTGTTCATCTATCTAAGAGCCATCCCTTTCATGCTCATCATGATGATGTACAAATCGGTATCCAATCACAATCGATCGATTGATCAGATCGACATCTCATCACTCACTTGAAATTCGGGATATATCACACGATCGATATTTCTCTGTGACTCGTTCAAAACCCAATTACTTGGTTTACATTCTATCACTGAACTGCTGTACGACGACCCGCTTCATATCTGATCGCTCGTTCGATATGCGATCAGCGATACGATATCCAGCCATTCATGCCAAACCTCATCACTAGGTCACAAACCAATACCATCACAAATGCCGCATCCAGTCTCTCACTGCCGATTTGAGCGCACAATCGATTTCCTACATTAATTTGATCTTTAGTCAATTCGCTCTGTCACGCACCCTCATTGAATATATCAAACAATTACAGCCCACCTGTTTACCAATAACAGACTACTAAAATCTCTCTGTCGATATCCGATCATCTCAAACTGAAATACATGCAGCCGCCCCATCAACATTTCAACAGCGTAACGTACTTTAAAACCATAATATGTTAAAAAAACCACCTATAACCTAATGAATTTAAGCCCTCCTTCGAAACAAAATCCTATCCTATAGCTCACGAAAAAGAAGATACCTCTGAATTCCCTACTCACGTAGACTGTAAAATCATGAAGAGTAAGATATCACACGTTAGAGCGTGTTTTGTTTCAGGCACTTGTTTGTTTCACTTCACTCGTTTTTCGTTTATGTTTAAAGAAAATTATCAAGCGCAAAATGCAGCCCTCATCGCATGCACATGATATCTAATCAAAGGTCGCGGAGGGGCCATAATTACAGTTCTGAACAGCCAATGCCCACAAGCGCCTGAGGATCTGTGACGCCAAATTGCAAACCTTTGTTCACCCAAGCACCAAATTAATATAGAAAAAGCAGCCTAAAATAGCCACCAAATACCTTCGCCACGCATACTACGGTCAACGAGTAGACTTTAAAACAGGCAGGTTATCCAAGCGTGAAGTGAAAGGTTTCTTCGGACTCTTATATATCTATGTAGGGACCTCAAATATCTCACCCCACATTTCGCACGGCTTGATGGGTGCTGCTGCAGTGCCCAGGGGACATTTGAATGCAGAGGCAAAATGAGGATTATTTCTTAGTGCCACTGGAGCCCTGGCAGCGTCCGGGGTGTGGGATGCCGTCATCCACCCGCCCTCTGGTGTATTGCGCGAGCAGGACGCTCTCTGGTAGGCCATGAAGAACAGTTGATCGTGGGTGTACTGCTCTAAGCCAGGCAGAGGTGGTTCTTCTTCTTAAACCTCTTTGACAAATTGGTAAGCCGCAAAGCCAGTCTTCAAGCCTCCAATATCCGCTATATTGTCTTCGATAGCCGTTCCACCCACCAGGCATTCGCCAAGTTTTTTGAAGCAGTACCTGCTGTACTGCTTAATAAGGCATTGCTTGTGCCTGTCGTACACTGCGAGTTCGTCGGCATTCAAAAGATCCTTGCCATCGGCTCCAGCACGAACACCATTGACGCCAAAGCCATGCATCAGTTCGTGGCCTAATAAGCCTGCTCCGAAGAAACCATATTTTAGAGATAATGGATAAGAAATGCTGAAGGCTGGTGGCAGGCTGAATCCTGAAAAGGTTATCGTATCTATATTTGAAAAATACTGTAGCTACAACTATAAAGAGTTAGGGGCAGCGTACCTAGATAAATTCGGATGATCAATTCACTTGGAAAGTAGAACGAATTCTGCTCAAATGTCGGAGGAAAATCTTCCTGTTTGCGTTCTGGCTCAAATGAAGACGATTCACGTGTCGGGACCAGTCGATTTAGTTTGTTTAAGAATGCCCTTTGAGCTTCCTCGACAAAATTGATGAACAAAGAACGGCTACTGTTGTAATTAATGTCGTTTTTAAGCAGTCTATCTTCATCTATTATCCAGGAAGGGATAGGTGGAAACAGGCGAATCTTGTCTAACTTCTTATTTATCCTCTCCTTGGTAGCAGGGCTGAGATAGCTGATACTGTTAAGCAAGAGTCGCATTGCTGAATAGATGTTGGTTGCAATGAGCAGGGTCTCGGCCCGCCACTGGAGGGGGCTAGCCCCCAAATAATCAAAATAAACTTGGGTTGCTGCAGGCGCCATATTGTCCATCTGAAACGAAAGTCATGGTTTTGCTCGTCTGCTTATTTTTCTTCCACAGACACAGTTTGATATGGGGATGTGTTTGTTGACAGCTGTGCCTTGTCAACGCACATTGGCGACAAGAGATCATCAGCCTTGTTGCAGAATTTCTTATTAGCTGCTTGCCTCAGCTGTGTCTGGCCTCAAGTACTGTGGATAAGTCCTGATGACAGAGTTGGCCTTGCCGGCACATCTGCTCATATTAGGACACTGGTCAATTTTGGGTGGCTGAACGGAATTCAAAATGTGTTTTCCCTGTTTTCTCCAATCAGCTTGAGGCTTGAGCCAAATTCTACAGCTTATCAATGCAAGGACTGCCACACGTCAGCTTCCCTCCATGTCTTGAAGCCCCTGTGTAACACGCGCCCACCGCCTACGTCCTGCCTGGTTATCGCCTCCTGTCTAGGCGCCTGATTCCCACGGCGCGTATGTGAAGCCGCAAAAAACTTACGCAGCTCGCAGAGTAAAGTCAAGATCACCCTCAGCAGTCTCATTGTAAAACCTCTAGGTGATAAGACTGATGAAACATCAGCCAGGCTGGTTGGCGGGCCGCTTATGCCTCTCGATCGCCACACGAGCTCGCTCGAATCGCCACACACATCATGATGAGAGTAGCGTGAATCATGTGACGAGGCCGGGGCGAGCCCACATGCTAGCTACTGCTAGCAATACTCGATACGAGTAGACGAACTCCGGACCGCTACAACACCATGATCGCTACTGTACCCAGTCCTGGTAGGAGGGAGGTGGGGACATAAACCCCGATTGAAGCAAGTAAGTTTTGCGACTATATCTACGGCCGAAACATCAATCCGAGAGGTTGACGTCTCCCAATTAGGGGAGAGTATCGATTACTCTCTCCCACTTGCTATGGCCTACAAGGCATGAGGATTACACTACGTGGTTTTGACAGATCTCACGAAATCCTGTCAAGCGTACCTAGTTGCATGATCAACAATCGCCCCTAAGCGGATGGGCAGCTCAAATGACGAAGTCAACACTAATGCTTGCTTTATATTCAGATGCAAAATGGTGGCACACTTACTATGTAAGTCAGGCATTTAATCGAACGACCAGGAGTCCCTTTGAACGTTTCCGCCAGCCGGCCTCCCTTGCTTCCAACATCATTAATGTATTCTTTTATCAAAGTCTGAAACGCCTGGCCATATATCAACATCCTGGCCGCGCGGACTGGATGTCTGTTGAAAATTTCTCCAATCGTTTGCGTCATTTCTGGCCGAGGTAACTGGATGTTATCGAAAGTTTGAGATTTCAAGGCTTCAAGCGCATCCTTTGGCAATAGGCCCTCAAAATATGAGGCCCAGTCTATGGCAGGTACCACGCGTGATATGTTGTCTGCGAGAAAAGGGCTGACTACTCAGTTTCATGTACCTATATGCACATCACTCACAGTATGTGGTCGCGGCATCCAAGCCTGTATTTGACAATGACCCATTCTTTTTCCAGTCTTCATACAATGCCTTGGACTCCAGCAGCAGTTCTTCCAGCAAAGTTTGATCGATTTCACGTTGCAGAACTTTAGCCACTTGCATTATTTGACCGCGGAAGTAGTCCAGCGGGAAATCCTGGCGCGCAAGATCTTCCTCAATCCTAATTTTTCCGTCGAATTCAATAAATGAAGCAATGGCAATGTTCTGGCCGATACGTTGCCTCATACGACCAACAGTATACCACAAATTTGAAGAATTCGATCCATCTTCTGATCCGAAACCAGGAAACTCGCCCAGGGCATCTTTCAATACTTCATATGCTTCTTGTATAGTTTCAGGACTTTCTTCCGCGCCTGAACATTCGTCATAAAATTTCCGCACGAGAACAGCATAGCGAGGGGTCGATTGATTCTTCAAGTCGATTTCTAAAAGGGTTGACCAGAAATTCAGCTTTGGTAGGAAATCGGTGAAGCAAAAACCTTACTCTCCACGGCCTTTGAAAACGTGAGAGCCATAGTTCTTCCTACTTCTTTCAAGTTGACCTGGTACTCATCAGGATTTGATGCATTTCCAAACTTGCCGCAGACGAATTTCTCGAAGCTATCACACGGCGATGCAGTTGGGTCCATGTACATTGAGAGGTACTTGCTGGCCTCTTCCCATCCTTTTTCATTGTAGTTGTTTGGATTTTGGGCCCCGGCTAATTTGCACAAAAGCAAAAGCAACGCTGCCCAGATACTTCCGTACTTCATCGTTACGGCACAACTGCTTAGCGACTCTGCAACTGGGCAGTCCTTTTAAAGAATCTTTTTTTCCATTTTCCCTTATGTCTGGGAATGAGTGAAGGTGAACCGGTTCCTTGTATCGAGATACCGTTCTTCTGCTGTAGCTGCTGTCATACAACACACACTGGGCGTGCTGCGTGCAACTGGGGAGCGCCGCACAAAATGAGATTTTTTCCTGCCAAGTTAGTTCTAATTATTCATTTGTTTTACCGAGCTCGTTTTGACTAAGTGTTCGAAAATGCTTATATGCCAAGTACCCAAATACCTTCCAAAACCTGTTTGAGTACCTCCTCTTACCGTTAGTTATATGATTATCAACATTTTTAGAGTCAAGCAGTCTACGTATCTGTCGCAAACTGGGTTCTGCATATCATAAACGCCCACTGTTGGTTGACCAGCCTTTATTTTGTATGTAGTGTCACAGAGAGTAGTGTATCAAAACGGCGTTCTTGAGCGTGCAGCATGTGCAATTGTAAAGGCTCTTCCCAAAGTGAATGAGATTGCACTTGAACTTTTACTTGCCTCCAAGAGAGTCGTATGACAAATAACCTTTCGCTTCAAAATCCACCCTTTGCGCGCAGGATTTATTATTGCTCGTCATATTCATAAAAGCTTTGTAGAAAGCAAGGAGTAATGTAAAACAAAAAGAACTATAACTCCTAAGTCAAAATTATTGAAAGTTAGCAGAATCTGGACAAAAGCCGCATGATTTGCCACACGTGCTTTTCATGTAATCGAAGTAGCGAGTATCGAGGCAGTAGTTCTTGTTTGCCCAGTAGCCACACCATACGTGGTAGTCGGTACAGTCTATAAAACATGGCATATTTAATGGAAACTCCATGAACCACCTGCCCAATGGAACTCACCAGGCTCACAATACATTTTCCTCAACTTCTCCGCATCCCTGTCACTCATGCCGAGTCGTTGACCAAGAATTTTGGTAAACACGTCTGGAAAGTATTTCGGGATCATGTTTGGTCCGCCGTTCAAAGAAGCCACCTGAAAGTCAGGCCGTATTAAGTCGGTGGGGAAGATGACAGATATTTATGCCATCTTACGTATGGGTGGTAATGCATGACTGAATAGTAGTCGTAGGTCACCTGAAATAGGATGCACTAAACTACATGACCAGACCACTGTCTATCCTAATGTGCTCAAGGATTGCGCCTGGATCGAACACACTGCCAGCACGTACCCCGTACGACGTATAGCTGTTGACATAGGGTCGGCCATCAAAGAGATCAAAACTTTGGGGATCGATGTTGTTCCAATCAACAGTAATCCAATCGTCCCTGTCCACTCGAATATGCTCGTGATGAATGCCGAGAGTGTGCATGATCTCGTGAATGATTGTTGCCTTGATCTAAAACGGAAACCTGCAAACCTAAAGGACCGCAAAAATGAGAGCTCCTTACCCGGCCTCTGTCGCAGTTGAAATTGAGCCAAATCGTGTTTACACCGCGTTGATTACCAATTGGCGACTGGCCGCAGTAGCTGCCCGAGTAGTAGGTTTGGAAGAGAACGTAGGGCGTGGTCGGGGGTGAGTTCCTGTCCTCGTAGAATTTGATACAGGTCTTTCGCTGGATTTCTGCTATAGCATCGCGCACTTGGTTAGCTTGGTCAGAATCTAAGAATAGTTGACGTTTTGAGTGGAGTGTTTTGAGAAAACTAGCCCTTATCACTTACTGAAATCGGAACCAATAACGTATCCGATTGGAAGGTTCCATTTGCTGGCAGGGAAAGACTCAAGAAAGACAGAAAAACGCTTATCACGACCGTTCTTCACCTGTCGTGGTATCGACGTCGGTGCTGGATTGAGGCCTGATAATTCATTTTGGATGTACTTGGCTTGCTCCAAATTCAAACGCATGTCTTTGTTCCAAAGGCCGTCATCATCAGGTTCGATCTAAAACAGGCAGTGAAGAACGTTCCTTCCTTGTGCTGTGAGTGTGTGGAGGAGGATAGAGCGGTATCGACAGGTGTTGATGGAATCGTAAACAGTGCACTATTGCAGTAAACTGGCGTGGGTCCAGTTCGCAGCCTTGCTAGTTGGCACCTGCCTCTCGCACTTACTGGCGAGTGTTCGATGAGTGCGCATATCTGTGTTTGATAATGTGTTAAAACAGGGACCAGCAGGAGGGGTGCTTTTATACAATGCGTGTTAAGGGGTATGTGGAGGCACTGCACGTTTCAGCGGTGCACTGCACGGCTGTGATTTGGTGAGGGTTATTCGCGCCAGGCGCTTATTTACAAGCAAGTGTTCGACTGGCGGCGGCGGTAAATCATTCAGTGTGTAATGTGCCTTCGCCCTCAAGGTGATGTGGTGAGCTGCGAACATGAACATGATCAGGAATGATGCCCAAAGGGATCGCGCGCTCTAAATCTTGCTTGGCCCAGCACCAAGTTTACCTTGGCAAATAGGACATTTCCATTGAGTGCGATGAAGTTCCTGTTGCTGTAACTGTTTCTGATTCGACTTACCCCTGTTAGACCCTGAATATCGTACAGGGTTCGCTTAGCTTCTTGCACTGCATCCAAAATTTCCTGGGCCTTCTGAAGAGCTTCGGCTTCGTTCGCAGCTTTGTTGCCTTTGAGCAGATCCTGCACAATTGCTGTGGAAACTTGCGCCTTTGTTTTCGCCGCTTCTGGTGACTGACCTAGACATCCGCCTGGCTTCTTGGCGCAGTTACCCTAAAAGTAGAAAGAATCATCGGACGAGATTTCTAAGCTGCAGTACCTTCAAAGCCCAGCAACAACAGCTGAACTTGGCTTACTTGAATCGTTGCGATTTGCTCTGGTGACAAAACGAATTTCTTTCCGATGGGGCTTTCAGTTGGCTGATGCTTCTCAGTTACTGGAGCTTGAGTCGGTCTGGTTGTATGTTTCCTTCTTGGTGGTCGTGTGCGGTCCGTTGCAGGCCCAGGTGTGGCTGGAGTTGTCGCTCCTGTTCCCTTTTCGCGGCTCTTTCCTTGCCGTTTGCAAATCCAGGCTATTTGCTGGATTTGGCACAATTCTTCAGGATTCTTCTCACATATGGCGCCTAATTTCTGACTCCGGCAGAAGCCACGAAGTTGTTGTTCAAAGATGGCTTGTGGTGACTGCCCGTGGGCACTAATGCAAAAGAATAAGATGATGCACGCCGTTGCCTCGAGTACAGAGGACAATGGAGCCATGTCTTCCCCTTCGGTACGGCAATTGGACTATTGTCGAATTGTTGCGTTCGAAGTGGAAGCATGAAGAGACTGTTACGACGATGGGCTTTTATAGAATTTCCCTTGTGCAACCAGTTCGTTAAAAGAAAGTCTTTTTTGCACCCACGCCCTTTTATTTTGAATTGATTAGTATCTGGTTTTAGTCGCAACCAGACGTTCATTACGGGCAAGACACTCATTGCGCGACCTACGCAACGCTCACGTACAAGATATTGGATCGAAGTTTGTGACAGCAAAGTTGGCGTTGGAACGTAAACGCTGTTTATAGTCTCAGTTCGCCTCGAGCAAGACTCTTGGGCGGGTTACCGAGTTTTTGTAAATTGCTCCCTTCTCACAAAGACATTGGCAAATAAAAATGACTTATGCGAACTGAAATTCGAAAGAGAGCTGGTTTTCCATCTCACTTATCGCTAGGCTGACTTTGGATTTTGCTTCTGTGCAACTCGAAGCAATAAGATGACTGAAGTGCGAAAACAAAGGATTCACTTTTTGAAGTGTTGGCGTATGAGTTCTAGTTATTACCCGAGATGGGGGTGGTCTTGGTTCAGTGGACTGAACTTGAAAAATTGATATTCCTTAATCTAGAATCTGGTTTATTTATCAAATAAGAATCTCAATGCCGACGCCCCTAACATTGTACCAGGTGGATACAATGACTGTGCTTTCCAGTTTGTGAATGGCATTCATAAACACAAAAAAAATGTGGGCGACAACTCATCAGTGATGAGCCGAAGTGGTACCTTTTCTTAGTGCTGTGCTGATGGCATGTTCTTCAAGTCATTCGACAGCATTACAGTCGACCTTTGCTCACTGAAATTGTTGAAAGAAGGAAGGCGCGTGCGAGTGGTCTATGGTTTCACTGTTCCAGCCTCAACGTTGCCATTTCAGCCGCAGTAGCTACGAGTACCTCTAGCATCTGTTTTCCTAATGTAAGCATCCTCATTTGAGATTTCTGCACTTGCACATCATGTACAAATTCTGATGGGCTTATGCTGACCAAAGCAAGCATTTTGCGAATGCAAAGTTTCGTATTTTTAACCTGTGGGTCTTCCAGATTATATTAGCTTCTTATAAGTTTGACATTTGCTGCAGTGCTCAAAGCAAGAATGACATGCACGTGCGCTGTAAGAATACAAGATACCATCTATCTCATGTTGGACAAGGGCTTCATTTCCAACTACCAGCTGTCTTTGCTACTTTTGTATCGAGACAAGAAGAAATAAAGTGACGTGCACCGATTGACCAATCGAATCCCATGTACTAAGATACAACAAGTTGCTGAGAGGGTGAAACGTAAGAGAAGGACATTCGTAGCAGGAGAGGCGATTTGGAGCACAGACAGTGCAATAGGCGTTTTGACGCAACACTTAACTGACATGAATGACATGATGTAGAAAAAGAGTGAGTCTTGAGATACTTTTAAAAGTTGATTAAGCTTTCTCAGCATTATTTCCATCCATTGTACATCCATTTGTGCAATGACGGCACGGCTGCGAGATCCGCTGTGTCGAAACGATCATTCTTGGTTTCCGTTTTGTGTACATATCTTGTGGTGTATGCTAGTATGTATCATGAAGCCAGCCCCTGGCCTCAAATCTTGAGACGGTGTGTAGTAGGCATGGACTATGTTCTCTGGTTTATTGCTGCACTGGTTCAGGGAACCGGTCTGCCTCTTCTGATCGTGAGTAAGGGCCAGCACGAGACCGAGAGCGAGGTCGAGGTCGAGGTCGAGTTGACTGCTCTGGTTTGCAGGCATCAGCAGAGGACCTGGTCTGCACTTCGGGCTCAGGTCCGTCAGAAGCCCTTTGACGGCTGGCGCGTGCGGCCGCTCTCCGAATTGTGACTCTACACGGGCCTTGCGATGTGGTGGGCACTTAACAGGATTTGCTAGAATGTACCAATCCAAAAACAGGTCTTTCTAACGGGCCTACGCGTATTAGCATAGTGCTCAAAGTGACCCGGCAGATGGCACAGTCTCAAGTTTTGCTAGCAATAAAAATAAAAATCTGGATTCTCCCAAACACCTTGACCTCAAACATCTCCTGTTCCTGCCGCTTGCATGCCCAACTGGGCCGGTTTGTAAAGAAATATTGCCCATCGAAAATTCTTTTTTACCTGAAACCTAAGATTACCTATGCTCGGTTCAAATCAGTGCGTTGCGAACCGGCGGAGGCCGCGCTTGGCTGGCGTCATTTTTCATTTTTTGTTAGTTCTTATTTCTCAGTTTTGGTAGCTTAAGATCGGTCGGTCACTTCTTTGTATTATTTATCGGTTAGATTATTCTCCCAACCATACTGCGGGCTCACATTTCCTATGTTCAATATGTCGGCACCGAACAAACCGTTGGGTCTAAAACAACTGGTGGGTGCTACTGGATCGCGGCTCCCAACATTCCAACGTCGCCATGAAATTCGAGAAAGCGTTGCAAGTCGACAAAGAGAATCTAAAAGTCGAAGCTTGGCCGCTCGTCGCAATATCACCGAAATTGAAGCGGATGAACCAATCGACCATCAGCAGCCAGTCGTCACCGATCACGAAAAGAAACGAGATCTGCTGCGCCGTCTCGACGAGTTTCGAGCACGAAAGGCTATGCAGCGTTTGGAAGCTTTGCGTACGCGGCCAAAACCGTTTTTGGTAGGAAATCTAAACGCTACATCGCCGTCCCGTCTACGCACTCCGAATTCGACGGTATTGCAAACGCCAAACAATGTGCCAAAGTTCGGCATCGATCAAAATCCTCTGGTAAGACAAACATTTGATAGTTCTGTGGAAAGACTAGCTGTAGTCTGTTGATGAGTCCTCAGTAAGTGTGGCTCTTGCTTAAGCGGTCTATGACTCCCTGGATTGCTTACCTAGTCAGTTCGTGCATTCTCTCACTGGATTGGAGTCTCCCAAAAGATTCGACTTCTATGTAGGCCTATACCCCAATGCTTCCTTTTTTAGTCTCGAGGCGGTGCGAAACGAATTGCACCATCTGGATCCAACGTTGCGTCGAAAATTCCCTTGCCAGGTCTCCAGCGCGCCAAGCCGAATACCGCCGCACCCTTAGGGAAAACGGTCGAAAAAACGCCTGCTGCTACAACATTTTCACACCAAACGGGAGCAAGAAAAGAAAACTTCACTCAACAGACTCCTGCTGTTAATATGAATGAGTAAGTTCGCACTGTTCAGGTTTCAATTTCTGCTTTTGATGATTGTTTTGTTGTAGCACTTACGAAATAACTGAAGGCGGACTACCAGTATTGATTTCGCACGCTTCTAGTAAGAAATACTCTTTCAATGATGGGCACTTTTGCTGCTTTGCCCCCAGCATAGGCTAGCTTAGGCTGGCATATGACTTGGGCTTATACCGATACTAGGCTTAGTCTGGTATAGGGCTTAAGCTTAGGCTGATATTAGGCTTCAGCCAGCCTTATACCAGCCTTTGCCTGGGGACCAAACGGCAAAGCGCGGGTGATACGAGTAGTAGTTATAATGTGCACGTTTCTTACAGGTAACAGCGTGGAGCGGCAGGAAGCTGACACGATTGGATCTGAAATTGGTTCAAAGGATACGCAAGAGTCAAGCATCGCCATCTTCGAAACTGCGGATGACACTGGTAAGCCGCTTCTTCATTTTTTCTCGAAGTAGCATTTTTTTCTATCAGATAACGAAAGAGATTTGGCGTCAGTGGAAAATGCGATGCTGTGGAATCCAGGCGTTACCTCGTCGCCCACCACAGGTATGGATCAGGCATAATTCTCAAATACGCATGCATTCAAGGCTTTTTAATTTTAGAAACAGACCAAGCTGGTGCGAACAGGGCCTTTTTGTTCGATGGAATGGTCGGTTTCACTTTCAAATTCGGGGGTAGTGGCGATACCTCATCAAAAGGCTCAGCCGATTGTATTGAGAACAGGTACGTCCTGTCGTCTTTTGATGTAATTTCCTAACTAAATGTATTTTAGTCGTGAAACGCGCTGTGATAGCGGCAAGATCAATGACGATAGCGCCCAATCGCATGGAAGCCACGAGGCGCTTCACAATCAGTTAATGCAAGAGTCCTCTCAAAGCACGATTCCAAAATGTACAGTCGCTGAAGCGCTAAAGCCAAACGCTGCCGGAACGAATATGGTTGAAATGGATGACACTCCCGTCAAGACTTCCGGCTCGAAATCGGTCGACGGCGAAATCGATGGCAGTGTGCGTCGGTCAACTCGTAGCACTCGTTTCCAGGGTTCGTTCAAGTTTCCAGTTCCCACCCGTACACCGCGTCGTCGCTCTTCGTCAGCTGGCTCACGAACTGTAAGAGCTCAAGGTTACTTGTGTGCGTCAGGTTGCTGACTAGCATTCACGTTTTTAGCCTTGCGCGATTCCGAAACCAAATCCGCTTCATGAAATACGTAACGAGGAACATAGTTTGGCCGCTGTGGCTGGTCCAGATAGTAAGTTACATACATGCCGACGGTCTGAACTTTAGCCTATAATTGCGCAATCCCCAAATTTTGCTGTTTTTGGTGCGCAATCCCTAAATTTTGCTGTTTTCGATGCGCAATCATTGAATGTTGTCACTTTTGGCTCGAAATCACTAAATTTCGCTGTCTTCAATACGCAATCCCTAAATTTCGCTGTTTTTGATGCGCTATCACTGAATTTTGCCGTTTCTGGCTCAAAATCACGAAATTTCGCTGTTTTTTATCGAGCAATCACTGAATTTTGCCATTTTTGGCTCAAAATCACTAAATTTTGCTGTTTTAGATGCGCTAGGGGCCATCCATAAAGGACGTCCACCAAAAAATTCGTCTTTTCGACTCCCCCTCCCCCTATCCACCTTTCATCCGCATCCGTTTCGCCTGGACCCCCTTAAAAATGGACGTTCACTTGAGCGGACCCCCCCCCCCCCCCTATAGGAAAATATTCTCTTCGAAACAGCATTGCTCCCAGCATCGACTGATCCGCCGAAATGATGGGTCATTCAGTCTTCAGTTTGATTCGACTGCTGCATCAGCCGAATTGGGAACTAAAATTTTACGCTTTCTCTCTGGAAATGTGTCATTCCAAATCCAATTTGAAACTTCTCCAATTTTCCTTTAAAATCACAATTGAATCCCGCTTTAGGTGCAAGGTAGTGCTCCTGAGTTTTTGGAGTGGTTTGATGGACAGTGACAGCGAGGAAAGGAAATATAGGGCAGGCTGCTTGGAACCTTATCCATAAAAATATCTCATTTCTTGAACGGATCACCCAGATCGAGATCACGACTCACGTCGAGGGTCGGATCAGTCAGTGCTATAATTGGGCAACATCCCTGACATCCCGATGGCCCCCTAGCGCCTGGAATCCAATGAATGAATGAAAATGTCGCTGTCTTTGATGCGCAGACACCTAAGTCCGTAATTTCTTGGTGAACCTGTGCGGTTCATTTTTACTACAGTCATTACAGAAGCACGTGATTACCACGCGTTACCAGTACACAGTACCAATTGCGCAGCGGAGGCGAAAACACCTTCAACCAATAATACCTAATGCGCACCAGAGCAGGCAAAAGCTGAATGAAAGTGAATTTTTTAAAAAAATTTTCTCGGCCGCGACTGCGCAATCCCCCGCCTTTTTTTCAAAATTTTCAAAAATTTTGAAGGTCAGCCTATAATGATTATAGGCTATTATAGGGTATCGGCATGTAAGTTATCCTAGGGTACAGGGGGAATTTCGTACGAGGTCGTTGGGCAAGGCGCAGGCTTCTCTGATATGCGAGTATCTTACTGAAACTGAAAATCAAGAGAAAAGGGGATTCTGAATCAGCCGCTGACCGTGCTGTAAATGAGTTAAGACTGGTTTTACTTAACCCATGTGAAGATTTGGGGAAACTTGAATTTTTGTTTAGGAAACCTGGAAAAATCAAGGAGAATCATTTTCCGCTTTTTGTTTAAACCCTAATAGTTATCAAGTTGGTATTAACTGTATCCTTCTAGATCGTACTCCACTGTCTATGGCTCCGTTATCTGCCCGCCAAGATCAGCGACATATTGACTTGAACGACATATTTTTGGAGCCGGGTATCATGGAAGGTAAGTTCATAAGCATATTTTTTTGAGGTAACCCAATCTACTGGGACTAGTTACGTATGGCAGGCGGGCAAGAACGCCTTTGTTTTTTATTCAATGATATTTTACTTTTCAGTTACACCCGACTCGCTGGTTCCATTAAGCGCATCTCCTACTGCTCAAGCTGATGCCACTTTGATGGACGACTTTTCGAGTTTGAATTTGGTATCAGATGCTCGACGGGAAACCACAGCCACGTGGACGTCATTGGAGATAAGTGACGATGATGACGACGAATTTCTGGATAGTCGCGAATCAATGGGACCGAGCAAGACGGTCAACAAAACCTTGTACCGTTCGATGAGCGATAGCGATTTGTCGTCGCCGACCAGGGGACCAGGAGCTCAGTCTGATGTTCTGAAAACACCAGGCTCAATTTTACGCCGTGGTGCTGGTGCTTCCAGTAAGTATACTCGTCTTTTAATACGGGTGGGATTTTTCACAGAAAATCTTTTTCTATTTTCAACCCTGCTTGGGGTCCTGGTGACCGACCTGGCGCGCACGACCACTGATGTGGTGGGATACCGCCAAATGACCCTGTACAATGGCTGCACTCTGCTGTGCTGTGAGCTATAGGGATAAATTTGAAGAGCTCGTGATAGCAGTGACCATGGCAAGATTTTGCAATAAGTGAAGTGCAGATATACATACTTCATCTCCGCACTCTGTCAGCATGACTTTTATTGTATTAGGCATACCATGATGATGCAATGATAAATGTCTTGTGTTCAGCTCAGATTTTTCTTTATTATATTTAGATCTTGGAAAAAAAAATTCCCTTGCCAGTCATCTGTAGCAGCATTTTCACTTATTTGAGTCGACTTGTTTGATAACGAAATTTAATGTTTCATGATGATAATTCATAATAATGAGTTGTAATTATAATATTAGTTTTGTAGTTTTTCGAAGTTCAGATGCAGCTATTTGTTCAGTTTGAAAATATTTCCCAGTTCCCACGTAAAGTTGCAGCAGACTAAATTTTTATCTCAGTAGGTTTACTGCGAAAAATTGACTGATCATTTAGTTAAACTTTGACGTGAATAGGCAAGTTGGACTATCAGATTTTTACTCTATAAAAGGAAATTGAATTTAGGAATCGATGTATAAAAATTTTGGGAAAGCTACCAATTTTGCGCCAGGTTCAGGACAGAATTTCACCCAGGCAACGTGACAAGTATGGGCAAGGTCGGCTGGGTTAGAGAAGGGGTTTTGGGGGAGGAGGTGGGAGGGGGTTGAGATCAGATCAGATCACCTGAGACTGATCTGATTGCTGTGAGACAGGTCAGGTTTGGGTCGAGTCGAGTGAGTAAGTTCTATGACTATTTACATACAGTTCTGTAGGCTAGCTGGACAATTGGCCTGTGCTTGGAGGCCAGGGCTGGACCTGAGGTGGGAGGGGGTTTCGAGAGGAAGCATACGATGTCCTGGCCGGCCTAGCAGGGGGGGTTACCCCTCCTCCCCCTTTCCCATACTTGCAGCGTGAATAATTTTGAAAAATCGTACTAGTTACAGTCGCACAACTGCACCTCAATTTATTGCGATAAATTTCTTGGGTCTTGTCTCTGTATCTTGTCCGTACTTGCGCGGGCAGCCAGACCTGCTTTCGTTGCGGTCGCAAAGCAGTCGCCTGTAACGCTTAGTCTCAAGGATCCAGGATAGGGAGAAGAGAAGTGCCATGTGAAACGTTTGGGTCCTTTTGCTTTCGTGCTTGGTCGCTAATGTTAGAACCTGGACTGGAGACTTATTGTTAGCTAACTTTACTTTTCAGCGGTAAAGAAGACGGTTCGTTTTCGTAGCAAGACCGTTGGATCGCCTATTTATTTCTATCCGGACGAACCAGTCGCGAGTGGAACACCAGCCAGCGAAGTCGTGTCACGTTTCGCCCGCCGCCAGACCATCGTGAAAAAGAACGGCGACGATGACATGATGACTTGGAGTCCATGAGCGACTTTTTATATAATTTTTACTAACGTGTTCAATTTTTACTAACCCCATGCGATTTGGGTAATAGATGGGTTTTGACAATGGACGACGCTTATTAGTCATTTGCCATTCGCTGATCGACCAATTTGTGTCACAGCCCCTGGCAGCTCAGCTTGGGGCCATCGGAATTGTGTCGTCAACGTGCGTGACTTGGGCAAGCCTCATGCAGATAAACAACGGTCTCATCGTGCCTGGTCCACCCTGCGAACGGGTGTTTAGGGCTTCCTGATCTGTGCACGTTTTTAGGAGGGTGACCGGATTCGAGTGTCAGGTGATTCGGAAATCATTACGTTTGTTTGGGATGTGGGTGTGACTTGGCACGGATCACGTGCCCGTAACGAGTCAGCTGAGTGAGCCAAATTGCAGCCAGTGCCTCCGTTGATGCCCTTTTTGCACCGATGACGTCGAGCGGTAATAGTGGATGGGCAAAACAGTGGCTTGCCCCTAACCAAGTATCCAAGCCACTTTCTCCCACGCCTTCGTTTGCACAGCCTGACTCAATGGCAGGACGCACTGGGCATATTTATCAGATGGCAAAAGTGCGTAGTGGCTGCCAAATCGTTTATTAGTTTATTGCTACAAATTGGCCTTTTGGCATTCTACTTAGGAGACTGGGAGACGAGTCAGATGGCTGCTATCTAGGCTGGCCGAGAATGAAATCTGTTTAGCCAGTGCTGGCTGACTGGATGGATCAATTTGTGGAAGCATATAACCACGTTTCTTTGCAAACAAACCTGCCATCAATACCAATAAGGGTGTGCAAGGGTTGCGTCGATGGAGGGGCCTTGGGTATAAAGGTCTCGGGTCGGGGGTGCTGAAGACTCCATTCAATCTCCTTGTGACGAGACGAGGTGTCTAAGACGAATTCGTAGTAGGCATTTGTGCCAGGCCTTGTGCCCCTTCATCCAAAGCCCGGTTCGACGAAGCAGATCAAAAATATGGCGCCATCTGCGCTTCGGACAAATGCTTATAGATTAGCGAAAGCAGATTATGGTAAGCCTGTTGGAACTTCTTCCGTTTTGCAAATAAAGCAACCAACGTCAACAGGTGACTCCTGAGTGGTGTCCCGATCCAACACCTATCAGGTAGACAGGTTCATAAAAGGCAGTATTCTTATCAGTAAAATATCGTTTATTGCCTGCCTTTACATAACGTGATAAACCTGTGCAAACAAAGCCAGTCCAAAAACCCGTTTCGCTTCTCACAATGTGCTCAGATAAAAGCTCCTGACGCAGGTAACTTTTCGCTTTCGGTTGCAAAGCGAGGTCTGATTGTGAGCACTGTAACCTCTACTTGAACGAAGTCCTCCCCTGATGTCTGAACTAGAGAAAGGTACAGTTCGTGTCTTGAGCTTTCGGGACCGAGTACGCAAAGTGGGTGTGGCCTATACTGATGAGCCAGCACCAGAGGAGAAAACTGTAACGGGAAAAATCAGTGCCAGTTTCAAAGTTCGTTGGGCACTAATTACAACGACACTGTCCACTTTCTTCTTGGGCCATCGTTCAGGACCGCCTTTGGAAGTGGAGTCTGGCCAAAGCACACCAACTCACCTCAAGTCGCCAGTGGTCGTTCAACGATTATGGGATCAGTCGGCTACCAAGTATCGATATTGCGGATGTATCCACGTCAAAGTGATGGCAATATTCGGCTTAGTTCTAGACTTGGCCCTCATAGTTACCTACGCCGTCATTATTTCTCTAATAGCTATCGACTGGGAGAATGCGAGCCTGATCGAAGGAGAAGGGGACAATGTCAAAACCGAGGCCACCGCATCTTCCGACCTTTCGAGCACGATCCTACACACGACTACGATCAGATACGCGCCTTCTGCGCTCTATGAAAGCTACATGGCTGCCACTATAGCCGACGCGTCAATGGCAGTCATATCGGTCCTATGTCTGATGTATGGCATGGCCAGGAATAGACCCAACTTTTTGATACCTGAAATCTGCCTGGCATTTGTGGTCGTTGGCGTGAAAATCATTCAACTATCGAAGGCAGCATCGGACGGCGTGGCCACGCCTTTCGTTATTGCATTTGGTATCGTAGAAATCATATTCTCATCCTGGTACGCCCATGTGATATTTCTATATAGGGGCTACATGAAAGATCGCAATGAATTTTTGACTGTGCATACTCAGTACTAAATGCCAAGACGTGATGTCATGTACATAGTCCTATTCTATATAAACATGGTTATGTGCTTTATTGATGGAATGTGTAAGAATAGACTGGACGAGACTTGTCGAGGACAAATTGCGCTGGCATTTGCCTGACACAGAGATAACTAGTGAGCACGTGCAGATGACGTGGAAAGCGTTCGAAGAAACATACACTCGAGCAGCAGATTAGGTTTAGGGTGCACTGTGAAAGTGTTCAAAGGCATTATTCTACTGAATGCTGTTTGCTGAACGTGGCTATCAGCCTGTGCTTTGTGGGATTTGTGACCAACTATGTTGTTTAGGCACATCACAACGTAGGAGAGCCGCGGTGGCTCAGTTGGTAAGGCGTTGGTGCCGCATTGCTTGGGCCCTCGTGTGGAGGTGCTCCTAGTGGAGACACACAGAGGGAAGCTGCCGTGAGACCTAACGGCCTCGCTTATCATATCATGACTGCTGGCTGGCTATAGGCAAAACGGGTTGGAAGTCCCACGGGGAGCTGTGGCGGCATGGGGTTCAACCCACATAAAAAACAGCACAACGTGCAGTAGGCATGGCCAATTCAGTCAGCGGTTGTGGTGGAACGATCCTCACTCATGCAGATGGAAGCACACCCAAACCCATGGAAAATCCCAAACCATCACCTTGCATGAAGCAAATCATGCGAGTTACTGCCGAGCAATTTTCTTTACACTTTGCAGGTTCTTGTCGGATCAACAGCCTTTTCTGAAGAGTCTTGAGGCCAGGGGTTGATCAACCGCTTGTGAGCTGCAGTCTTGTGTCTTTGCATCGACACGTCTATTCGATCATGAAAACCTTCGGACCGAACTCAACTTCGACGTTTGCAAGTTCTGCGGCAGGTTCGTCATCCTTTCCGACGTCATTTTTTTCGACTGCGACCACGTCGATGGTGCTCCCAAGCTCGGATACGTCCTGGTTCAACGATACTACCGCCAACAGCACATCCTCTGGCGAGATTAATAAGGCTATCTATAACTATGCTTGGCTGCCGACCATTTCCATTCTGATTTGCGTCGTCGGTCAGCTCATCATGATCGCTTACGTCGTGAAAAAACGTCGTCAGCAAGGACCTGGAGCGAAGTGGAAAAAAACGAAAAGTGGCTATCACGAACTGGGTCCCAGAGATAGCGCCATGATCAGCGCAAGGTCTGTGATGAACAGTCAAGTCGGCAAGTCGTCTCGTGGAAAGAGCAAAATGGGGGCGGGCGATAACAGCCAGTACATCAAAGTGGGATCGTAAAAAGAAAAGTTGCGTGATCACCGATGTAATTTCTGATTAATGAGATTTTTGTATTGCCGCATATTTCACCTGATTCTATGACTTACTCGTTGCTATTTGCTTCCGTATGCTCCCTATTCATTTCCTAGAATAGAGAATTTTGCCCATTATTGGTTGTCTTACTGTAAGCGCCAAATTTCAAATTCAGAGTGGGCTTCAACTCTGATGTGCACAAAATTGAGAAATGATTCATATTTTCTCGGCTATAAAAAAGGTTACCTATGCTTCACGAGGACTCCATATTCGACTGGTGTTTATTCCGTTTCTGCGCAGACAGTGGTGTTTCCTGTTTCGGTCGACCCCGATCCGGCTGAGCAGTTTGAGGTGAAATGGAAAACATCCAGTTTTACGAGATACGGTTACGTCGGCTGCTGTACTCTACTGACTCTGTGCACGTTTTGTTCTCCCCGCCGTAGCATTCAAATTGGAAAGTTGGCGAGGCTCGATTCTACATTAGTTTTCCCGAACGTGCACTTGGGCCTAGAAAAGTTAACCTAACCGGTTTGCAGTCTGCTCTGTTGAAATCGACGATTCGGAAAAAGCTCGACTGGCATTGGACAAAGTTATGTGTAATTCGTTGATGTTTGTACTCGCACTGGATAGGCAGGGGGCAAGGAGGCATGATATAATTAGGGTTCTAATTTGCTCGGTGGCCGAATAAGATACAGCGAAATCACAGGTCTTCGCTTGGCCAGACATTGGCGTCAGGAAATAATATGTAAATTATAGGGCGTGATCAAGGCGGAGGGCCAGTACCTGTCATTTATGAGGAGTGTTTGTGCTCCTGTCGGGCGTGTGGCAGTGACGAAAGTCAAAGCGAAAAAGTAATC
Source organism: Mesodorylaimus sp. YZB2_4 (assembly GCA_030248295.1). Classification (NCBI taxonomy): domain Eukaryota; kingdom Metazoa; phylum Nematoda; class Enoplea; order Dorylaimida; family Dorylaimidae; genus Mesodorylaimus; species Mesodorylaimus sp. YZB2_4. Next base: position 103,317 of record JASANH010000118.1, read on the forward strand.
ATATTCCAAAAGTAGGAGTCTTGTGAGACCCCTCCGTCGTCCAATTAGCTCACTAAGGTCGACCGCCAATCGGAAGCCTGGTTTCGAATGCACAGGCCTTCCGATTTGACGATTCGAAATGAGCGAGCCTATTTCTAGTCGACCAAGTCTTGCTCTGAGGCGGGATAAAAATAAAAGCTCTAATCGAGCCGTGTTCTCGGCTGGTCTGCCAGAGTACTAAAAAGGAGAGACCGCTTTGATGGTCGGCTTGGGGAGGGAATGAATCGGGTTTCCGGGTGGGCGTAGGAGCGGTCAGGGCGGGGTCAAAAGGACAAAACCGATGACCGATCACTTTTTACATGCATGCAATATGGGAACGGAGCATTGACAAAGCGGGAGCGCGACCGAGGCGGCTCCATAGCTGACGACGCTAATATGACTGGCTGACAGATATACATGGGTAACGACTTGTGGGGCCTCCCGTGTTTTCCTCCAATTCAGCAGCTCCGTCCAATGCTCGCGTGCCAACTCGGCGACCAGGAGAGAAAGCCGGTCTGTTCGGATGATGTATGAACCCGGTTGGAGGAGGCCCCGAGCATGCGGCGCTCATTTGGTCTCAACTAGCTACCTACTATTCTATGCATACATACATAAAAACCGAGAATCGAGAACCTCCTATTCCATTCCGACTTGGAGCACCCCGGCCATAAGACTCTCCAGAGATCAACTAGCCAATTTTTAATTTACGTTAACGGAGTTTGATGACGCGCGACGACCGTCGCCAATGAACATACGTAGGAGAAAGGTGAGCCGGCTCTATTGGCATAATATAGAAGGCGACGAGCCGAGCACCCTCTCCCGAGCACTAGCAGGGGGCCTGTGCACAAGACGCAGATGACTGTAGTCGAAGCAAGAGTATGGGAACCAATGCAGTGGGCTAAAATTATAGCGGAGGCCAAGCATTGCACCGGACGAATGAAGAAGCAAGGTAGAATTAGTTTCACAACCGACCACCAGCACGAGCACGGTTTCCTCTCCCTCCTCCTCTTCCTTCCTACCTGTTCGTCAACCGCTGCCGTCGCTGATCTCGTTTGGTTGGTGCCCGAGCGTGTTTGCGGCGACGATCGACTCCGTCCACGAACGATGCGGACACACGCGCCTGGCCATATATGTACATAGGCAGGCCTAGTTCGGCCTACCTGCCCGCCCGTTCACCCTCGCGACTTCTCATTGCCTCATCGACGGTAATCAGTCTTGCTCTTGTCATCGAGCGGCGTAGAGTGCAAACGAGCAGAAGGAATCGTAGCACTATGATAGGGGAAGAGTGCCAGAAGGTAAAAGGTGCGGTGTCAAGCCGCCGAGTCCAATGAGCAGGCAATTGGAGCAACGCCTCGTCCGGTTCTCGTCAAGCCTTCTAAGGAGAACAAGTCCAGTCTAGAAACGCTCTAAGACCCCTTATGCATTGGCTACTAAAGCGTATGGACAGGTGCTCGGCCGGACTCTGTTTTTAGGTATTCCTCTTCGCCCCATGATCGGATAATATAACCATCGTTTCATCTGTTATGCATGAAGCCCAAATGGAACAAGAGGGCCCTCAAACGGGACGCATAAACACGATGTGTGTTTAAAAAATTACCCCCAAAGCGGTAATGTAGTCGATGTGATTTATGATGGGTACCGTAAACCTTTTTTACTTCATCTGGTAACATGAAACTCGATCCGTCATTCGTCTCCAATGATACCTGTGCCCACTCATCGAACACGTATTACCAAGCGAGTCGGACAAAGAAATAATGGAACCCATTCCATCCGCCAGGCCTACGCACAAAAACCCCTCACCAACTATATCGACTCACAATGCCCCTCTTCTTCGGGCACTACGCTCCGGCCAAAAACAAACGGTCCGACCTACAGTCTACTCGCATACAATATTTGGTTCAAGAGAGAAAAACCAAGTAAATTCTTTAAACCGCACTCACAATGGCAGACTAGAACGACTAACAATCTGTCATCAAACGGAGATTTCAAAAACACAATGTTTGCAGAAAATTATTGGAGAAGACAGTTCGGGCCAGGCCTACGACTTGACGACTGAAAAATTTCTTTCCTAGCATTCTCACGGGCCCTCGGGGCAAGAAAGGTTAAATTGAGCGTAGAGGGCGAAGGGGCAGGACGACCTACCGCCACTCCACACCACTCTACTTATGTTCTATTATGGACCGTAACTTGTAGGCAATGTACCGCAGTCGTTATCCATTTTAGGTCGTCAGAGTATGTTCGGGATCCCTTACTAAGTCTATGATCCATTTTCCTCGCAGACAGTTTGACTTCTGTACACACAATGCGCACAATCCTTGTCTGCCATCCTATATTCCCCCGGCGTGGACTCAAACTTCGACCTTGCCCCTGGCGATTTCGTTCGAGCCATCGTCTTCTGTCCAAAACAGTAACTGCTCTAACTTGCACTCGAGTCTATCTCAGGGGATTTAGTGCGCTCCGAAGGACTATGTGACGTGGAGTGTAACAGCGGGGCATCAAACCAAAGATCGATCGATTGAGAGAGTCGTTTTTTCTCTATTCAAGGTTATATCGGCGTTGGTCCCAAGTTTGTCTAAGGTCAAGCGCATTGCTCAAATGAACTGCGTGAATAATGCAAAAGGCAAGATGGTACGAGGAAATGAGTGTTGCACGAAGCCATCAGTCAACAGCCTGGACTCTGTTTAGCATAGTAAACAAGCAGCTCTTTGGTCTTGGTCCCCGAGGTATCGTGGTCCCATACTAGTGATTACCACCTCTGGTAGGGTTGCCAATATTTGTGTTAAGGGAAGCTGTCTATGCAAATCGAGAGAGGGGCAGATTGGTGGACCAGCGGGGTAGACTGGTGCAACGGGATTACGGCATGCCAGAGCAAGTAGGTGCACGAGCCTCGTTGACTCTGACTGTGAGGACAGTGATGCCATCATGTCAAATGACCGCCGTGCTTGAGTCCCCATGCCCTAGCTTAGAGCTTGTCTGCCCGTTTGGGCCGCATCACACCTCGATACAGATACAGTACCATGAGCCCTCGATTGTTTTCCTGGGGCTACGGGACTCCAAAGAGATGAGGGGATTTCAGACAGGTGTGGCGCATGTCTCTGCACAAAAATACTTGCACTTGCGTCCTCACTCGTCAGTTATTCTATTTTCCAACGTTCGCCTTTCTGTACTGCCCGGTCTCGAGAGATTGAGACTATCCTAACGAGCAATGTACAGTACATAAAAAAGCATACGCCTGCTGGCTTGCACGCTTGACTGTGGTTGACTCACCAGGGCCACATTCAGTACCATCGAGGTAAGCCAAATGAAACTGGGGACAAACAAGTAACGTTAGGCAGTCTCGGCTGTGGGGCGCAGAGCAGACCCACCATCGTCCGAGGAGACCAGTCAATGCTTTCCTGAGGAGACGCTCCAACTAGAGACACGAGGGAAGCTGACGTATGACCTGGACCCACTCGACCTTGCGTGGAGTTTTCCTGTCAGAATAAGAAAACGCACTTCACGCAAGTGTGAGGCCTGAAAAATTGAAAGAACCCACATGATACCAGAAAAAGAAAAGCAACATACCTTCGAGAAACCAAGAGCACCTACTTGATTACTAATGCAACCCTGGCAGGAGTTGAATCTGCTCCAGGATCGCTTTTCAAACTCCAAGAGTTCCGTCAGAGAAGATGTGACCAGCACGCCTGGCGGTCGGGAGTAATCGACACGCTACCCTGGCTGGGACGTCAACCTCTTCGGTTGATGTTTCTAGAGCAGGTATAGTCGCGAGACTTGCCTACCTCCAAGCGGAGTTTTTAGCTTAGAGATTTCGGTCTCGACTATCTCCCGCCGCCTGGGTGCGCTGGTTACAAAGAGTAATAGTTATGGTGGAGCAGGCCTCCTAGTCCTTTGCCAACACGCTCTAGCTGCTTATGGCCACCAGCCCATCCTCCACACGAGATCCTGGACCAGACACCACTTCCCTCAGACGATGGGGAGTGGACTTTAAGCCCTGGTGGTGGTGTTCTGCTGGAGACTGCCGCCTCGTTTGGGTTCCGTTTCTCCACTCGGAGCACCTCGATGGTACTGGGTCAATCACCCACGGCCTGACGTGCAAGGTCAGCGAGGGTTTATGGTTCGCAGACCCACTTCCGTCACCAAGAATTAAACCCAGGATTTGGAGTTGACAAACGCCGAACCACTACTGCACCACAGTGGCAGCTAATGTGACTTCCTGTCATGTCCTAATCTACCGCACGCCAAGCTGTTTAGGCCGCACTACCTTCCATGGACGCGTACTACACGCATAAATTCAGCAATAGTAAGCCAATCCTTTCTTGTAACTCCAAGGCTACAGGACTTTAGTCGATACAGCAGGGGCTGCAGAATTTCAAACAGGCCCTGACAGGCATCATTGTCAGTCGTAACAATAAAATGATAAGAAAAGGCAAAGACAAAATTATGAACAGAAAATCAATGTACTGAGAATGTACTGTACATAGGCACCCATATTTCGTGCAGTTTTTGCCCGGGGCATAAGTGAGGGCTATAACGATTTGAAAGGGGCCTGACCTGTTATAAGTGAGGGGATGTAAGGACACCATCACTGCAGCACGAGTATACGTCAAAGGGGTTAGATCCAGGAAGCGGACACTGCTTATATGCGCAAGGACGCCACTGGGACTGATCGTGAGACCACTGGGCTCGAATGCTATCGTGGTGCTGCTGGATAGCATTGCACACACGCGTGTGTGTACCTTCGACTACGACACTCATTGATCGCCCGTCGGTTTGCCTCATGGAATCCATGCAATGTCAATATTTTCACGTCGGTAACCCTCCGAAGATAGCCCCACCCAGATCCCTGACACATGCCCATGATGGTCATTTTTGAGCATCGCATTAGCTTTTTCCACATCCAAGTATCAGGTCAAATTATGATATTGATCAGAAAAAGACGAGTCCACTAAAACAAAGCAGAGCAACCTATGAAAAGTCTATGCCACTGGCAAAAGACGAGTTAAAGTTCGTCGCACACGATTTAATAACTTTGATTCGTTTTTTTGCATTTTCGATTTCTCTATCTTATCCAATTCCTTCCTCAAAAATCGCAGAGCATGTGTCAATCGACGATCACGTAGTTTCTCCAAACGCATTGCAAAGTTCCGCATCGCCGCGATTGATTTTATATGGTCGACTTGAGCTTGGCAGTCTTTCAAAGATGAAAATGCCTGGTTTCCATGATTATGATCACCAGTCTTTCTATCGATAGCGATTCCCAAATCTAAACTCTCGTTAGCGAATGGGCCGGACTTGCTGACTAAAGCTTGACGAAAATCGATATCCGACCCAACAAGTTTATGTGTCTTTCCCGTCATTCGTTTTCGATATTCACGTTGTTCAGCGAGTCGAACATTGAACAGATTTTCGAAGTAATCGATCGCTTCCTTTCGTAAGGCTTGCGACAGATTTTCGTTTGATACGAGGCGATCTTCTTCCAAAACCTTATCAACTTCGTTCCATTCTTCAAAAACGCCAAAATCGATGTCAATGCTTGCTGAGCTGGCCACGCATTTTAATTTCAATCCATTCCCAAAATGGCCTTGCGAAACGAAGTCGGCAAAAAAGTTTTTGATACTTCGAAGTCGTCGACACGAATCAGCTCGAAATCTAGCCACGACGCCGAGTAATAAGCAATGCACTTGAACGAAATGACCAAAATTGAGCATATGCATCATTCGGTTGCAAAATTCTGCACAAAATGTCACGATTTTAACAAAAATAGAAGCCAATGAACGTAAATTTCTTAAAATAAAACAAAAATACTCTCCGGGTGGACAATATAACTTATCTTTTTCATCCAATCGAACTGATGAAGTGAATTCACGGAAATAGTTTGAAATATATTTCAGTTGACCTTTATCCTTATCGAAACAATGGACTAGTAAACTTTTTAGCCGTTTTGCCATTTGAAAATGTCCGTGATGACGAAACGGCCCATTCATTTTGTACAATATTTTGGCCAAAATGTACAATTCTTTGCGTAATTCTTGATCAACACAAAAACATGGCGAATCATCAATAAACTTGATCAAAGCGTTTTTCAAGCCGGTAATATCCAGTCTACGATGCTCGATTGAAGAATAACGTAATGAAATCAAAGCTGGCACTGAGTCCATTTTGTGGTTACTTTTCCCCTGGTTCAAAGAGTAAAAAAGATTGCCAAAAGATTTTCTCCGACATTATTCTCATCGCGAATCAACGGGTGACATTTAGTGATTTATCGCACGTATTTCTCACTCAGTTATTGACCAAAGATGATCCATTCTCCTTCGATCCTCTATTTTTTGAGCGTACAATTAATCAAGATATCAAAATTTTGAATCAAAGCCATTTTATGCAGAGCGCAGTAGTTAGACATAATAACACATTCGCACATCTACAGCTTTGTCATGCCAACAAGTATCATTGCTATGATTTTCACAAGAAGAGCAGCCCTTCCTACTTTGACAATAAGCAAAGATGATCCGCCATTGCACGAAGGTAGTAGCCTCCCTCTCAACGGTCGTTCTCCTTTGCCACAGTATTCGTCGAGTGCAGCCAGGAAGGTATGGGCGCGTAGGGGCAGTGTATCATTGGTTCCTGGTCGGGCCAGTGCATTACAGCAATAAGCGCCATTTTCGTGATTGATGGGAGCAGAATCACGTAGAGACCATCGACGGTAAGTGGACTCGCCGTGAGTAAATTCAATGAACGGTCTCATTTCGCGCATCCAATCCCACTCGCACGAACACAGAGATGCCTCGCTTATGGTTAACTTGGCTTTTCGGTCTAGCAAGAATCGTCTCAGGGATCCTCCAGAATCGGAGAGTCGGAAATCGCCATTGGCGCCGAACTTGATCTCGCGGAGAGTCGATGGGACTTTCTTAACGTCGGATATTGTCAGGTTTCTCAATACGATGTTCTGCTTCAGTTCCAAGCTGGTCAGTGAACCTGCCCCTGCCAATGCGGACGCCAAATCGAGAGTAGTCAAATGCGTGCCTTTCAGCTGCCATGTCCGAGGCAGGTCGACCCCGTCGAAGGTACCTTCTTCGATCGACGTGATTGGATTATCGTTTAGGAGCAGTTCGCCCTCAGTGAAACGCTGCTGCCTGGAAGAAGGACATGTTCAAAGCCTGAAGTCGAAATTACTGAGTACGTAATCTTTATTAACTAGGGCTCCTACCAGTATCAGCAGAAAAGTCTACTGCAGTGCACGAGGTGAAGCGGGCGTGGTTTAATGGCTTCAGGACAGAACGCATCAACGAAGACATCTTATTCCCGCCCCCAGCAAGAGCTAGCCCGACCTACAGTATCCCTCAGGCGTCGACACCATCGCGCCGTAGAATGCAACCATCGCCGTAGCACACACAGCATTGGTATGCTACCTTTGCGTAATCTACAGCGCAGCTACAGGTTTCTATCTTCTCTGTGTCCACTTAAACTCATAAGCAAGATGAATATTACTGTATATTCAAAATGATTTCCGCGCCCGTTAGGCTAACACTCATCAGAAAGTGTGCACTCACTTGTCAGCGGGTGGATTAGGTGTCTAACCTCGATGTGCCACAAGATCCCTCCAGTTGGGCATACCTTTATCTATCACTTGCATGCTCACCTGCCGAACATTCCTTTCCACAACTTCTCAAGCCCGCAGCCTTGAATATTGAGATCCCTCAGTCGAGTCAGATTGCTCACTTGCATGACGCGTAAGCTACGACAGTTGCGTAGCGATAATCTTGTCAACGTGTTTTCCAAGCCGGTCAAGTGTTCCATGGTGACTGCGTGCAGACGAATACAATCGTGTAAAATAATCGATTTTAACCGTCGATTCTCGGAGAAGACATTGGTGGGTAACGAGGCCATGTTCGGGTTACCCTCCAAATTCAATTGACTTAAATCGATTAATGGTCGGAAAGCATTGTGGCCAATGTTTTCCAAACGGTTGAAAGACAAATCCAATTCTTGCAGAATCCTACTCGAACCACCCACCCCATCAACACTGTTCGATGAAGTCGAAGGCGACGAACCCTTCTCCGAGAATGCATCATCGGGCAATGTTCTCAAGTCGCAACGAGACAAGACCAGTTTAGTCAGTGACTTCAGACGTCTGACCGTGTATGGAAAGGCGGGCAGGGGCGTATCCTTAATTATCAATTGTTCCAATGACTGTCCGTACCCATCTAATGCGTCGTGACTAAATCCTCCTCCGGCCACAAAGTGACAAGAAATCAAATTTAACTCCGTTACGTATTGATCTCCGAAGAACTTACGAGTTAGGCGACTGAATCGGCATTGATCGAAGGTTAATCGATTTAAAACTACGGCTTTGACCAATGCGTGACCAGGCTCGCGAGACCATGGTGATCTTCGGAGACGATGTTCAGGAAGACGATGAAAATCCACGTGGCGAAAAGTCACTTCACGCAATCCGTCCGCATTGTCAAAAGCGTGGTGATGAATATCGATCGTGATCAGATTGTGTGAGTGGGCAGGTGATCGATCGATAGTTAGCACTTCTAGAGAAGATAAAGAACGAAGTGCAGAGGCTGGAATCTGAGTCAGGTCCGCGTATACGTTCAGCGTGTCCACGTGTCGGAAGTCGAATGGGTGAGGAGCTAAATCCGAGTCTCTTTGCAAATTTGAATGGACCAATCGAACGCTCGGGTGACCAAACTGAGGGAAACATGCTTGACCTTGGCTCGTCGTACAGGTCAGAATGCTCTTATACCTCCGAGTGCTTTGCTCGTTAGACAACGTGCACGTGTAATTGGCCACGTAACACGAAGTGAATCCTCGTTTCGAATACTTCGATGAATGTTGACTCGAGAATACCAAATATGGAAGAATTATGAGCACCGCGATTACACGCATGATCGACGCTATTGGCCACGGTGGACACTAAGACCACGCACACTGACCGATTAGCATCTAGGCCAGCCAATAAGTGAAGTCAGCGGTCGACGTCCTGTTTTCCAAAACCGTAAATGGAAGTCTGGCTCGTCAGCCCGTCATCGGACTGGTCCTCCTCCATTCGTGATTTCATTAGCGTTTCCGGCTTCAAGGAGGCGAGAAAACGGCGCGCGTGCGGATATTGATCTGGGCTTTGGTGGCTACTGTTAGGCAGCACGTGGAATAGGAATACCTATTGATTCTTGGCTTGCTCTGTGAACGCCAATTTCAAACTCATTTCAAGATGGGCCTAAGATTACACAAAGTCAGTTATCTGTGACAGTCGAGACTGGCCAACTTATTATGATTTATCAACAAAGTTCTCCCCGTGCCTAGACTCACAAATTTAAAAAAGCCCTGTCATTATTCGCGAGCAAGACAAACCACAGTATCGTGAACCCTATCGCTCGGGCTTCCTTCTTGCATACAGTGCTCGAGACTCTTTGCAGCTCGACTAAGCAGGAGCTGATCGACTATACTCGGAGAGCATAGAACGCACACTATCCTGTCAAATAGAATGAACAATCCCTCACTTAATAGAATGGGAATTTACTTACGTCTGATAACAGATAAAACAGATTTTCTAAAATCTGTTATCAGACATTGAAATGACAGCCCAGCCACCGTATTCTAACCGAATTCAGGGCGAGGTAAGGCTGGCCGTGCACCCTCGGCGTCGCATGCTTAAGTGGGCTATACTATTTCAGCGATGTACAGTACTGTATGTTCATTCAGGCTGCGTGCACTGAATTTATCACGCGATCTACCTCGTTGAGGGCGATGCTCACCGTCGCACTTTCGCATATACTACGTATGCTTCTCTGATGTGATTGGTTCACTGATGCAGTCATGGAGTCTATGTTCATGTTCATGTTTTACCACATCACCAAATGCTTTTGCGCACTCGAGGGTGAAGGGACACATTTTACACGAAATGATTTACCGGCCCGCCAGTCGAACACTCGCCGTCTATTTTTTGCGGGATTTTATACTTTCTACTTCTTTCACATCGAAGGCTAGTTTCACGCCTCAAATTGACTTAAAGTATTCGTACTTTGAAGGAAAGCAATATCCCTCTGTTACCTTGAACCTGGTTAGGAAACAGTAAATGTTGCAGTAAGATTCCATCTGCCGCGAGAGAGTACAAGCTCTGTGTCTTTGTGTGGCTCCTACCCAGTGGTACTAGAACAGGAAATTTGTGTCTTTGTGTGGCTCCTACCCAGTGGTACTAGAACAGGAAATTCAGCATCCGCGGAGGCAGTATGCTAATAATATACTTGTTGAGGACTGCAGTGAGGCCTGGTGCAGCTCCCTGAATCTAATATTCCTTGCCTTACGCGTATCCACGACTGTTTGCTGGATTTGATTCAGTGTATCGTCTCGTCGCAGCCATCGAGGAAAACATCCCCTTGGTTTGGCAGGTGCGATAAAAGCTTTGACTCTTTGTCTTTGTGTTCATCTCTCCGTAGAGTTTTTTAGGCTGAAACCTCTACTCATCGTCAGACGAAGAGTGTTGCAGGGGCGAGGCAGATTTGCTCGAGACCCAATCGCAGTAGTTGGACACAGGTCGACGGATAGGCACCCTTCCGTCCTCGCATAGAGCGAGCGAAACTCTTATGTAGAAGGGAATGCTTGATTGCACTCGGAAAGCAGAGAGCGCAAACCAAATCCTATATAGCAGAATGAGCAGCCGTGACACTTGGCAGCTGACTGTGATCTGTAAGCGAGAACTGTTTGCAAAGATGTCGAGAGCACATACTGTGAGTTGAGGAGAGGAGGTTAAATACAAAATCAGGCTTGGGATTCAATTTTTCGTGCTCGTCCCTCGATCCAAGAAAACAGAGAACAAAAGGCGGCCGCGGTAGTGAAGCGTATTGCACGACGTCTCTCCGTATTGCTTGGGAGCGAGTGGCTGGACTCATCCCGTGTTCGATCCCCGGTGATGGAGTTCGGTTTGCGAACCATAAACCCTCGCTGACCTATCACGACAGACCGTGGGCGACACAAGCTGTTACCGTCGAGGTGCTCCGAGTGGAGAGACGGAAGCCAAACTAGAGTAGACAGTCTTTGCTGTCAAACAGGGTGGACAGGACAGGGTTGAGAGCCCACCCACCATCTTCCGACGAAGTTGGTGTCTGGTCCAGGATGTCCTCGCGTGAAGGCTCCTAGTGAAAACACGCAGAGGGACGCTGGTGTGTGTGCTCGTCTTACGCAGGCTTGCTTGTACGGTTTTACTGCTGGCCGGCTATAGGCAAAAACGGGCCTCGGCCCGCAAAAATTAAAACCAAATAGAATGCAAGAATACAGAGAACAAATAATTTCTTCTTTCGAGTTAACTTAACTGCGATTACATAGATCTGCAAGGGCCAGTAAAAAAATGGATCGAGATGCCTAGCTTACAGCTAACCTTGGTTAGGTCACTTTGACATGTGATTGTGAAACAAAAATGTCAAACTCTGAGAGAAAAGTATAAAATACATATGGGCCAATATCATACACATCCGTGCCAATATCCATTCTGTCCTGCAAGGCCTGGGTCCAAGATTGCATTAATATACATAAGCAAACGAGTTATTTTCAAGTTTTTTTTTAGCAGCAAAAAACTTTTAGACTTGTCAACTCACACAGTAGCTAGCAATAGCTTAGGATGGCTAATCATTTCCGAAGAGGGCGCGGGCTAATCCTAGTTTTAAACCTGGGCTGCTTTGTTGAAACCACAAACCCTCGCTGCAATGCACCCTCCTGCATACTAGGCTGCATGATTCAGTAACAAATAGCAAGAAGCTTCATATTGAGACAGGCCGAACACTACAGTACTATGGCTCAAACATCCCCTCGCCGTTGTCAGAGAGTTACTGTTCCTTCCCATCCAAAATGCCATCTTGTGGAGATGCTTCGAGTGCAAATGCAAAAGAAGGTTACAGCGTATCAGGCACCACACGACCTTGCTTATCATCAGGTCAGGTTTGGCTGCTGAGTGGTCGTAGAGAAACAGCACCCAAAACAAAAGGCCGGAAAATTTTTAAAATGCGGCACAGTTGGCAAAAGAGCTCAGGAAAAATTCGGTCGCGAAGATAAGGGCATGTTTCACAGTAAAATCGCAACTCGCGGTCAGAAAGGCGAATTCGTCCCAACAATCACGATATCTACCCACAATCACCAATATTACTTCGTCGATGCCCACAGCTGCTTCTTCGCAGGGACTTTCCTGATAGACCTAGGATTCCAGGAGCTTCTTTTGGTGGTGCCGTAGACTTTGCGTGAAGATATTTCGGAGAACCACGCGCGATGAACCGCTTCTCCTCCCGCGCTCGGCTTGGCCAATGACGATTCCTTGCTCAATTTTGCATGCCAAGTGCCCTGGTTTCGTTTTTGTTCGGTTTCGGGTTCTGTTTCGGTTCATGATTTTGCATGACTTGGTTTCGTTTCTGCAGCGATCGCCGATCCGCTCTTGACCGCGGTCACAGACGGTTTTTTGGAGGCTTTAGCAGAACGCACGCTATCTGGGCAAGCGCCGATTGCGGACTGATTTTGCTTCACACTGATGAACACGTGCTCTCACCCATTACTGACATCAGTGGTCCTTCGCCGGGCCCACTCTCGCGCGAAGACACGATCTCGACGCCCTCACTGATGAGCCCGTCGTTTTTGCTTCGAGCATCCGAGCAAAGCAAACGACATGCACATGGGTCTTTTCCCGAGAAAGCGCCACCGCCATGGGCCCCCCAACCACCGTACGTATCGACAATGATCTTGCGCCCAGTGAGCCAAGCATCGCCCATCGGACCGCCGATGATGAACGTTCCGCACGGGTTCAGGTGGAAGATGGTCTGGCTGTCCATCAGCTCACTCGGCACAACGGCATTGATCACGTGCTCCATCAGGTCGTGGCGCAGTTGCTCCAACTTGACGTCAGGCGCGTGCTGGGTTGAGATGACGATCGTATGCACTCGGCGCAAGATGCATGCCCCGTTTTGGATTCGGTACTCAATTGCCAACTGGACGAGGAAGAAATACTCGTATGCTACATGTAACAAAAGCATGTTTCTACTCGCCTGCGTTTCCTCATCGGGCCAAGTCCACCACAACGTCCCTTCCTGACGTAGTTCTCGCAGGCGACGATTCAGTTTGTAAGCCAGCACCAACGTCATGGGCATGCATTCATCGGTTTCGTCCGTGGCGTGGCCGAACATCAGCCCCTAAACTCAAGCGCAGTAGATTGGGAACACGATGTCTACTCTAATCTCGACTCTAAAGCTCTACTCGACTCGACTCTAAAGCTTGCCTGGTCTCCAGCTCCGACATCTTCTTCACACCGGTTCTGGTGCACACCCGCGGTGATGTTCCACGGCCACCAACACGTTGCACGTCTTGTAGTCAAAGCCTGAAAAAGGCCCAGTTTGACGAAAAGTCAGGAGCAGAGTCATCCAAGTTATCCTTCGAGCTGTCGTCGTAGCCGATCTTTTGCACCACTCGACGAACCAGCTGCCTGCACCAATTATCACCAATCACCTGCACCAATCATCGTTACTCAAGCGGGCATAGGCCAACGACTTGGTGATCGAGCGAGCGGCCTCGGCTGCCGACCGATCGACTTTTGTGGGGTCATTTGCCGGAAACGCGCCACCGCCGCCAGCACCCCAATCGCCCGTCGCGCACAATTTGCTGCGATGAGAGGAGCGAAGAGGAGCTGCTCTGCTAGAAATCGAGTGGCTGTAAAGTACTCGTGCCCGGAAGAGTCCAATCAAAAGCTTTCTACCACGTACCCGTGACTCGGACCACCGTACAGTGCGCGCAGTCTACACCGCACAACAAGAGTTTGAGCACGAGACTGACAAAGCTCTGAATTGTCCTTGGATGTACTCGACCAATACCGAGGTAAATCGCTGTATCTGTTCCCTTTTCGAAGTTTGAAAGAGTTATCTGCGTCGATCGGTTTTTTGTTACAGCTGTTTGAGTATTTGAGCGGCCTGTTTTGACTACCAGCAGTTACAGTATACTTGATCTAACGGAAAACAAAGGTCTTGTGGGGGCCTTTATAGTTACGCCGTAACTCCCCTCGGCCTCCACCCAAAGCATCTTTACGTACATTAGGGTATCCTAGACTGGTCAGTGATTGCCTCCGACCCATGCGAGTGATCTCTGCTGAACCATACAGGTGTTCGACATTAGAACTGTCTCCCCGTTCGGCATCGATCGATATGATCGAGTGCGGCTATCTGGGAGACCCAGCGGGCGAAGCCTAAAACAGAACCTGATTACGTATTTTCTCGCACAGCCTCATTGATCTGTTGGATGCTCAGTCCGAGTGGTCACAGCCGGCAAAATGAGGACCTGGTGGTTAGCTATGCCAGCACTCTCAGTTATCAGACCCAACCACTGCCGAGATGTACGTGTAAGAGGCGTGGACGTGGCGTGGTATCTGCACCTATCAGTGCCTTGGTTCAGTGAAATGGTCTGCCTCTCTTAGGTCAGGGCTAGACACGAGGACGAGAGTGATATCGAGGCCGAGTGACTGTTTGGTTTGCAGGCATTGGGCGGCGACTGGTATCGAGTTCCTGGTCTGAATTGCACAGTGGGCAATTCGAGATCGGCCATCAGAATTTACGTCTGGATCGACACGTGCGGCCGACCTCCAAATTGTGAGCCGAAACGGCCCATGTGTGCGCTTGGCAATAAACAATACTCGAGGCGTCGTGGGCTGCGTGGGCTCGTTCCTGTGCACAAGGCCGTCCATTGGCTTGTCCTGGTTTGCCCTAGGATAGGCCAAGGATATACGGATAGACTTAAAAAACCTGGGCATCGACGAGATTGTCGGTCAAATTACGACTGATCGTGTCGACTGCGTGGATGTGGTCAGGTACTTCCCAGGGCGAAAAGGAGAATACTATTGTATCCTAAATGCAGCAGTCACAATCGACTACGATGGGACAATAATCAATCGATATTGTAACCCTCGTGCCTGGTAGGCCATGGCGAGCTGGCTGGGAGACGTCAACCCCTCGGGTTGATGTTTCAGCCGTAGGTATAGTCGCAAGACTATCCTGCTCCAGTCGGAGTTTTTATCCCGCCGACTTCGGTCGGCCACCTCCCTCCTCCGCCTACCAGGCTTGGTTACAATATCATATCGTCAGATCAGGTCGGATCTAAAGCCGGCACGTCTATGGTAACTGATAATTGCTTATCATCCATTTTACACATTTTACACATTTTACACATTTTACACGAAATGATTTACCGGCCCGCGAGTCGAACACCCACCCGTAATTGCGCACTTGGCGCGAGAGGCAGACGCGTACCCACCAGCCACGAGGCCGAGTCATGGCTTCAGTGCTATGCACTTCCAGCATCCTACGAGTAAGCTATCATAGTCGCGAGCTAACAATAGAAGGCTCCAAGTACTTTACACTGGGCGATTTCTGGAGGACCCTCTCCTCACCTGCCTCGTCATTCCTCCTTTCGCTGCCCGTCGTGAGCGCTTGTTCGAAAGTGAGCTCCAGTGTCGAAGTCGAATCGTGTCGTGTGCGAGTGAACTGGTCGATCGTCGAGTCGAAGTGTGCGAAGAATGGCTGCCGTAAGTCCTCGGCCTTTCTGCCGTCTCCTCATCATAGCTCGTTTCTTCATTTTCAGCCCGATCCGATCGCCATGCACAAGAAAGCGCAGTTCCTGTCGTCCCTGTTCGAGGCCCTGTCCACGGTCAAGCAGGTCCCGCCGTCGTTGCGAAGCCAAGTGTCGTACGCTCGAGCGACGTGCAAGCACTTCCTGAAACTGCATTTCCGTCTCCAACGCATCGCCCAGCAAAAGCTGCCCCTCGGCAAAGACTTCGAAAGCGGCCCATTCACTGCGGCAACCGATCAAGTCAAGCAAGCGTCTGACGTAAGTAGCTGCCTCATGCGAGTCGGGTCCCTGCTCATATGATAGAAGGGCTCCGGTCCGTTTCAGCCGAAGGCGAGCCCAACGTTGCTGGCAGCCATGGGCAAAGTGGACGAGGCCGTCAAAGAATCGAAGCAACCGGTGCTGCAAGAGACCGTCGACGTGCTGCAAGAACTGGCCAAGATCATGTCGCTGCCCCAAGCCGTCCTCAAACCCGCCGTGCTCGCCTTGGTCAGCTCCGGAGTGGTGGACACGGCCGAAGTGGACGAGATCACCGCCAAGGTACCCGCCGCCACGTTCACGCCCGATCAACTCTGGGACGCCGTCGCCGATCGAATGGATGCGGCCAAGGACGGTCGAGCGGCCACCTACCGCAAGTTGGGAAAGGCGCCTCCCGTGCAGCAGAACGTGACCAAGGCCGGCTACTTCCAGGTAAGCTCGTGTGCTCGGCTTTCTCTGACGGTCTCTGACGAGTTGTGGGTTTCAGATCGTGGACGTGCCGAAAGACAAGCAATTCGCCTCCATGCCCATCACGACCTCCCTGGCGGGGCACATGGCCTGCGGACCGCAACGAGCCAACTTCACGCACCTGGACGCGGTGGGACACCCGGCGGCGAGGGCCCTGATCGAAGACCTGACCAACATCCTGCTCATCGGTACGAACGTGGCCGAACTGGATCGAGAGAAGAGCGTGGCCATGACGTTGCGGTCGATCAACCAGCAGGACCCCATGGCCGTCTCCTTCCGGTAAGTCCCTTTGCTCATGATCTTACTCGAAAGAGCATGCTCTCATTTCAGGACCATCATCGACAAGAGCACAGCCCAGCCAGCCCCGACCTCCGGCAAGCAATCAGGCGGCACACTCAAGTCGGCTCCCCCCGTGACGGCGTCCTCCACCCCCGTCCCCATGGACATCAGGTAAGTCCCTTGGTCCAAGAACCACAGCTCAAACGACCATGCTCGCATTGCAGGGAAGTGGAGGCGCGTTGCGCGGTTAAGAAATGCAAGACCGTCCTGGAGGTGTTCGAGGTAAGGACTCGGTTGGGCAAGACGAGGCTGTGTCGGCTGACGCGCATTCCATTTCAGAAACTGAAGCAGATGGGTCAGGGCGTGACGGTGCCGATCGAGATGCTGGACGCCGTGTTCGCGCAGTTGGTGAGCGGCAACGTGGCCACGGCGGACGAAGTGAACCAGGCCAAGGCCCAGCTGAAGACGAAGGCCGACGACAAGGGTTAAGTCTCGTTCCCCATCATCCAAGAAGTGTTCATGAATGTGTTCGGATCGAAGCTCGGCCAGCCCGCCAAGTGATCTGTGATCGATGATGTGCCTCGGTGGTGACTGTGCGTGCAATGTCTGTCCAATGAGACTGTGTTCTAGGTGTCGGAAGATAACGGGTGACCGGGTCGAGTTAAAGACATGCGTACCACACGTTCAAGCCATAGTCAGGTCAGCCTAAGGCGGTGCAAGGCTTCGAAGTTCGTTCAGGCTGACGTCCCAGGAGTTTTAGCTCCCGATTATGATCTGTTGGAATTTCGACCATTTTTAACCACGTCATGAGTGCGGGTGCGAGCATGCTCAGAGAACACCACCCACCTAATGCACTTGCTGTGCAGAGATTCTGGCTGAATCGGGGCTGGCTGTGCACGAACACTTGCAAAAACCCCACCGACACTAGCTCGAAAGGGAAACTGGCCAGAAAGGGATTCTGGCCCAAACGGGTTGCTGGCTGAACAAGGATGGGGCCCTGAGAAATAATTTATGATCGAACCTAATAGAAATTTCTCCCCAAACACGTTTTTTAAGCTGACCATAAACGGCAGCGACAAGTTCTGCGATTTCTTATGTCTGCTGTACTGTTGTGGTGGTTGACATTGCAGTTATGGACATACAGTTAGTTGCAATTTATGACTACATGTATCATTAGCTATAGTAGGAAAAATACGCAATACGCAAACTTTTACGCATACTTTGTGGAGTACGCAATATGCGTATTACGCAATACGCATACGCATTCAAGAGACTTTGCGCATACGCATACGCATGCGCATACGCATTCAAATCAAGTATTTTTACCAACCGTAGTTAAGAGCCATGCAGGCTGCAAAAACGGTACAGAAATCGGTTTCTTTGTTACCAGTGTTGGCGAGTGGTACCTCGGACGATCAGTTCACCCGTGCAGTCGTCCAGTTGTGGAGTTCGGAAGGTGAGGGCTCGGGACGGGTTTCAATGGAGGCTACAAGAGCCAAAACTGGAACGTGCGGAATGCTCGCCCTCGTGGCGGCGGCTTGGGCCGAGGCGGAGCGTGGTGTCCCGAGAGGCATGGTCGGGGAGCTCGTCAGACGCTCGGAAGGATTACTGGTTGCTGTCAGACCGGCCATATTTGGGCGAACTGTCCGAATCGGAGAGCCGCTGATCAACAGCAGTCAGCTGGACAAAACGAAAGTCTGGTGCCAAGTATGGTGAGAAATACTTTGTATCAGAGGGCTGTCAGCTCGGGGTCGAGGTCGATCCTCGGGATACCGAGGCCAAGGGGGTAGGATGTCCAGGGTGAGTCGAAGACTGTGTGAACTGGCCGCCCTGCCACGCGATAGAGGGGCGACCCAGGACGCGATACGAAAGCAGCCGTTTACTAAGGCGGCCCGATTCCCGACTGATCATGAGAGGGCCACCAAAGGCACACACAAAACAGCAGGTTAGTATCAATGCAAATCAAGAACTAGTCTAGGTTAGTCAATACCTCTACATTGCCCCGTCCCCAGATGAGCACACACCTGGGTGCTCCGAATCAGGGCAGAAAGAAAAAGAAAAAGAAAAAAAACCAATATCACTAGATCACCAACGATCACACCACGATGACAAGGCACAGTGACCGACTACGTGATGGATGACGGCTACCGAATCGAAAGATCCGCCCGACGGGCGTAACATATGGAGATCAGTCGGCGACGAGGAATACCAGATTGTCGTCGCAGCCGAACTGCGATCAGAACCGCTGACGGATGCTGAGGGCTTATACTGAGCATGGCGCCTTCCAGGCGTCACTAACAACACAGCGGGCAAGACTCGCACTAAAAGAGAAACAGAAGTTGCCTGCAAAGAAAAATAATGCGTTAGTAAATCAAGAAAAACCAAAACACAAAAAAAAACGAGATGCTAGCCGCCACAATGAACTAAGGTTTACTCCAAAGCCTCCAATACTGCATTGCGCGCTTGAGACTCTGCGAGCTGTTCCAACTCAGCCATAGCCACGAGAATATTAGGCTTCCTCGACGAGTGTTTCTCCTTGTTGGCGAAATATTCCTCGACGTCATTCTGATGAACATACGCCTGTCGATTCCGATCGTTGAAAAAGTACACCAAAACCCATGGTCCCCTTGTACGCGGCTTCGGCCCCAAAGCTTCCGATTCTGGCAAAACACGAGCAGGCCACCATGGGACATGTCTCATCTTCGCCCAAACTAACGAGCCAGGAGGAAAGGCTGTCAACCCACCAGGTGTAGAAATGCCTCCTTCCTCTCCTCCAACATCTACCCATTCGTCTTGATCGCTAACAACGCAAGTCTCATGATCCGTGATCGCATCCTGTCTTGATGCTGACGCAGCGCCACTGGGTGTCTGTACTCGACCAGACACGTCTCCACGAAACAGCTGCAATTGGTTTACGTGAACCAACTTATCCGATCCAGGCTGAAGTAGAGGACGAATGCACGCGGTTACAGGCGAAGGCATTGCAAGAATTCTATAAGGCCCCAAGAATCGATCCAGTAATTTTGTCGACAAGCCTCGCGGCGCTGCGTTTCTCTTGACCATCACCAATGATCCAATCTTGAATGGTATTCGATGAACTGATTTGTTATACTGCTGGGCTTGAGCTTGCTGTGACTTTGCGATTTCTTCCGTTACAATCCTGTATGCGTCTGTCAACTGCTGCTTTAACTGCGTCACATAATCTATATGCAAATACTGTTGAGTTCCGTCCAATCCAAAGACACGGTCAATAGGAAACGACAAATCACGACCATACACGAGTTGAGCTGGCGAATACCCAGTCGACGAATGCACGCTGGTGCGAAATGCGAACAAAGCAAAAGGAATGAAGACATCCCAGTCTTCTTGATGCGCACTCGTGTAGACGGCGATGCAGTCGATCAACACTTTGTTATATCGTTCCACTTGTCCGTCACATTGTGGATGATAGGCCGTGGTGGACAACTTGCGAATATTCAAAAATCGACATATGTTCTTCATGAGATCTGACGTAAACTGTGAACCCAGGTCGGTCAAGATTAAACGCGGCATCCAAACCGGCAAACCATGTGTTCAACAAAGATACGAGCTACCGTCTCTGCACGCATATCTGCCATTGCAAAAGCCTCCGGCCATTTTGTGAACGCATCGATAAGGACAAGAATGTATGTATTTCCCAATCGGACGTCTTCAAGGACCGACTATGTCCATGCTGCACGTTCGAACGGAGACAACGGGTATGGAACCAAAGGAGCTTACCCCAGCGATGAGGTTGCTTTCTCGAGACAGATACACGACTTGCAGTATTGGTGTACATCTTTACGCATTGAGGCCATACACTCTCCTTCCAGACGTGAGTAAGTCGTCTTCTCCATGTGTCCAGCCAGGGATCGTTGTGATCTCACACCTCCTGTTCAAGCTAGCAGCAGAGCAATCCCCTTCATCACGCCCACCGCGATGTTGAGACGAAAACGCAACTGACCAGCCCATCTTGCAGAATCTTCCCCATTTTTCCATCTCAGTATTTCGCTCCCTGTCTTCAGCACTCCTCTATCAAAAACGTGACAATACGATTTGTGTTCAACAGCGTGGCGCCTTTGGACTTTGTACCAGTCGTGGAGGAGAGCGTATCAGGCTGATGCCTGGCCATCCTGCACATCCTCTCCCCCCCTCCCGATGGCGCCTTTGGACTTGCCGTCTTGGAAGAGCGTTTTGGAACGCTAGAGCATCTGAGACGAACTTCCTTCTTGGATGACCGTTTTTAAGCAACGTTCTGACGTTTTTACAAATCGTATTGTCACGTTTTTGGAGAAGGGGGAAGACAGGGAGCGAGATACTGAGATGGAAAAATTGGCGGAATCGTATTTTCTGCAAGATGGGCCTGGTTCAGTCTTGCGTTTTCGTCTCACACATCGTCGACGTGGTCGCGTGATTGAAGGTTCGGCCATTGCTCTGCCTGCTAGCTTGCAACAGGAGGTGTTGGCAGCATTTCACAACGATCCACTGGCTGGACACATGGGAGAAGATCGTACTTACTCACGTCTGGAAGGCAGAGTGTATTGGCCTTCAATGCGTAAAGATGTACACCAATACTGCAAGTCGTGCCTCATCTGTGCTCGTAGAAAGCAACCTCATCGCTGGGGTAAAGCTCCTTTGGTTTCCATACCCGTTGGTGCTCCGTTCGAACGTGTCAGCATGGACATAGTCGGTCCTCTGAAGACGTCACGATTGGGAAATACATACATTCTTGTCCTTATCGATGCGTTCACAAAATGGCCGGAGGCTTTTGCAATGGCAGATATGCGTGCAGAGACGGTAGCTCGTATCTTTGTTGAACACATGGTTTGCCGGTTTGGATGCCCGCGTTCAATCTTGACCGACCTGGGTTCACAGTTTACGTCAGATCTCATGAAGAACATATGTCGATTTTTGAATATTCGCAAGTTGTCCACCACGGCCTATCATCCACAATGTGACGGACAAGTGGAACGATATAACAAAGTGTTGATCGACTGCATCGCCGTCTACACGAGTGCGCATCAAGAAGACTGGGATGTCTTCATTCCTTTTGCTTTGTTCGCATTTCGCACCAGCGTGCATTCGTCGACTGGGTATTCGCCAGCTCAACTCGTGTATGGTCGTGATTTGTCGTTTCCTATTGACCGTGTCTTTGGATTGGACGGAACTCAACAGTATTTGCATATAGATTATGTGACGCAGTTAAAGCAGCAGTTGACAGACGCATACAGGATTGTAACGGAAGAAATCGCAAAGTCACAGCAAGCTCAAGCCCAGCAGTATAACAAATCAGTTCATCGAATACCATTCAAGATTGGATCATTGGTGATGGTCAAGAGAAACGCAGCGCCGCGAGGCTTGTCGACAAAATTACTGGATCGATTCTTGGGGCCTTATAGAATTCTTGCAATGCCTTCGCCTGTAACCGCGTGCATTCGTCCTCTACTTCAGCCTGGATCGGATAAGTTGGTTCACGTAAACCAATTGCAGCTGTTTCGTGGAGACGTGTCTGGTCGAGTACAGACACCCAGTGGCGCTGCGTCAGCATCAAGACAGGATGCGATCACGGATCATGAGACTTGCGTTGTTAGCGATCAAGACGAATGGGTAGATGTTGGAGGAGAGGAAGGAGGCATTTCTACACCTGGTGGGTTGACAGCCTTTCCTCCTGGCTCGTTAGTTTGGGCGAAGATGAGACATGTACCATGGTGGCCTGCTCGTGTTTTGCCAGAATCGGAAGCTTTGGGGCCGAAGCCGCGTACAAGGGGACCATGGGTTTTGGTGTACTTTTTCAACGATCGGAATCGACAGGCGTATGTTCATCAGAATGACGTCGAGGAATATTTCGCCAACAAGGAGAAACACTCGTCGAGGAAGCCTAATATTCTCGTGGCTATGGCTGAGTTGGAACAGTTCGCAGAGTCTCAAGCGCGCAATGCAGTATCGGAGGCTTTGGAGTAAACCTTAGTTCATTGTGGCGGCTAGCATCTCGTTTTTTTTGTGTTTTGGTTTTTCTTGATTTACTAACGCATTATTTTTCTTTGCAAGCAACTTCTGTTTCTCTTTTAGTGCGAGTCTTGCCCGCTGTGTTGTTAGTGACGCCTGGAAGGCGCCATGTTCAGTATAAGCCCTCAGCATCCGTCAGCGGTTCTGATCGCAGTTCGGCTGCGACGACAATCTGGTATTCCTCGTCGCCGACTGATCTCCATATGTTACGCCCGTCGGGCGGATCTTTCGATTCGGTAGCCGTCATCCATCACGTAGTCGGTCACTGTGCCTTGTCATCGTGGTGTGATCGTTGGTGATCTAGTGATATTGGTTTTTTTCTTTTTCTTTTTCTTTCTGCCCTGATTCGGAGCACCCAGGTGTGTGCTCATCTGGGGA